>JAOSYY010000014.1:8932145-8944522 GCA_025727935.1 Hebomoia glaucippe
TTGTAAATTCAAGAATTTGAACTAAATTATATATTATCATATGAAAACTACATGAAAGTAAACAGGTAAAATGTTTTATCTAATAAGAAAACTACACAAAAGCAAACAAGTAAAATGTTTTATCTATAAGGCAAGTTATAAAGTCTTCAAATTGTAATTCAAATCTAAAGTTCATGAAATCAAAGCTTACCTGAATACCATTTTCTTTTAACAGAACACTATGTTTTTCTCTTATTTTACGAGCATATTCAGCTGATAAATGATAAATTTTCAGGCATATTCCTTCTACTGAAGCTTTAGCTGTTTCTGCCAAGTGGGGTTGACATTGTCTCTGAAAATATAATTTTACAAAAATGCAAGTAAACAAAATTTCTTTTACAATAAATTTATACAATAACTATGAAAATAATGTTACTCTTAAGTGAGCTAAACGATCTTGAAAATCATCATAAGTAGCACCAACAGTCCGCCGAAGCCATTGAAATGTATCTTCTGCATTCCATTTTACAACTTTTCTACTTTCAGGTGAAGCATTCCTTGACTCAATCATTTTTTTAGCAGCCTCAGCATATCGAGAGAGTTGTTTTCTAGCATCACCAGTAAACTTTGGATGAGTTAACTTTATAGGTATATCATTCATAATTTCTTCATACATAGACCTGGATATTTCTGGAAAGCAATGACTTGGGAGCAGAGGGTCTGACCCTCCTTGGTCATTTACCTTTCTTTCCATTAACCAACGATTAAATGAGTCCTTAGGGGCATCTATACTTTCTCTAGTATGGCAGAGTTCTTGATAGCATTGTCTTAATTTGTTAGCAAGAGTAAAGCGAAAACCTTCAATTTCAGGATGTGGATGTGGGCAAATAGTAGGTGGACGTTCATATATTACAACATTTGTTGGCACATCAATGTCCCATGGACCGGCCAAGACAAACTTTTTAGGTGGTGGACCATTGTCTTCAGATGGTCGTCGTTTGCTGGCACCAGGAGTCATGTTGCCAGCATTAGGAGGGCCTGTGTGACATATACCTAAAGGGTCTGTTATAGGGTCAAAATCTCTTTTAACAGCTGGTAATTCCCACATTGATTCCCCAGATACTTTATTCCAAAAATATGGTCTGTTCTCCCTTTTTGACCAATATTTTCGCCAACCTTGTTGAATAAGATCGGGATGTAAATCCGCAGCAAGATGTTGCGCGAGGGGAGCTGGGGCACCTGGGGTCTGAGGAGTTTCTCCGCTTCCACCAGGAGACGACTGGATTTCAGGTGACGAGTCACTTTGTCCTGCAGCATTGTCCCATGTCGAAGACCCAGCCACAACTTTGTCGCGGACATCATTCATATCGTTGGTACTTTTAAACAAATTTTTTAATAAATCCCAAAGTTAATAAGATTAATTTCTAAGACTATATGTATTGTGACGTTTTAAAGACAAATTCTTTTCATAAAAGGATAATATTTATGTTAGAATACATGGTACAGTTACCGCCAAGATTATCAACTGTGCATATCGCGCTAACTTTAGTGAAACACATGATAAAATATATTTAAATATACATAAAACACATTTTACAAACACTTAAACACAAAATCATGTAAAAATTAAGTAAACACTATAAAATATCGAATGTATTATGAAAAAAATTAGTTTGCGTAGATCCCCAAGCACTGCCATGCACAGATTAAAGAAATGAAAGCTCATCAAATCAGCATGCACAGGTTAATCAGCTACAGGTATACAAAATTGGCTATAGTCTTCTAATAGAGTTGAAACGTTAACTTATTCCTTATAAGCTGTACTTTGACTACAAGTAACGATATTATTTACAAAACATTAAATAATAAACGTATCGTTGCAGTAATTTTAATGTTAGCTATGAAACAAAATTTACTAAAAATAGAATAATAAATATTTTTATTTTATCATTGCTGTGTTTTATTTTATTTATTAGAGAGGTCACTCTTCATAAGCGTAGGGTTAAGTTTTCTATATGTTCGGTAGAGACATTGAAAATAAGTAAGGAGGACAAATAGCTCCAGTGTAGAGTACGTGTTTCTCACGAAGTTGTTGAACTGCTGTGTTGTGTGGAGTGAAATGTGTCTAGGTTGTTCAAAACCACAGATGAGTGCTCCTAACTTCTAGTCTATTTACTTATTCCTCTATGACTCTCAGATATCACCTAGTGTATTAGATTTATAGTTCACAGTTAGTAACCCTTGGGTCCATTCCACGGGTAATCTGTGGTCCATGTTAGATAGGTGTACTGTCGGAATCTGTGCTCAATAAACTATACTATTAATTATTCTTATTATTGTGTGGTCAAAGTTGGAATTGTAATTATTTTACTTCACAATAGTAAAAATTAGCTAAAGATGTCCAGGTCGGAATTTATAAGAAATATTGAGTCTTAAAACTATTTAATAATATTGATCACTGTTACATCCCATTTAAGCGCGGAATTGCCATTCAAGGCATTATGTCAGACCTAAAATTATTGGAAATTAACTGTATTTATACAAACTCTTCGAATAGCGAACCATTTGAAATTAACGTCCCCATTTTAAATGAATCTGAACTGCAATACGACAGTTTTTTTAAAAATTTCATGTTAAAGAATCAGCCTTGTATTATTAAAAATATCTGTAGAGAATGGTTATCATATAATACTTGGATTCTAAATGATAGAATAAACTGGGATTATTTTATAGACAATTATGGTGAGTTTGAAGCGCCAGTAGCAGATTGTGATAAATTAGATTTCAATTCTCAAGCCAAATTTAAGATGAAAGTCGGAGAATTCATGGAATATTTAAAAAGTGAATACAAGCAAAAACTCCTCTATCTTAAAGATTGGCACTTAAAAGCCAAGCTAAAAGAGATGAGTTTGCCAGACAACTTTTATGATGTACCTAACTACTTTGCTTCTGATTGGTTAAATGAATATGCTGAAGATAAAAAGGAAGATGATTTTAAATTTGTTTACATTGGATCCAAAGATACATGGTAAGCTGAAATTTATATTTAAAAATATGTTTATGAACATACTAAACATTAAGTTACATTTATTTGTAAATTGAAAACACTAAAATATATAATAATAAACTTACAATAACACTTATAATTATAAACTTATCCTTCTAATCCTTCATTATTGTACAGGACACCATTGCATGCTGACGTGTATTCATCTTATAGCTGGTCTGTTAATGTTGTTGGAAGAAAAAAATGGATTATACTGCCACCAGGAGAAGAAGAAAAACTTAAAAATTCTCTTGGAAATTTACCGATTCTATTTAATATAAATACTCATCCTAATATTCAATTTATTGAAGTTATTCAAGAAAAAGGTGATGCAATCTTTGTGCCATCTGGATGGCATCACCAAGTTTTTAATTTATATGATACTATTTCTATAAACCATAATTTTATGAATTCATGTAATTTAGAACAAGTTTGGATTGCTATGACAAAAACTTTGAATGATATTGAAAAGGAAATTGAAGAATTCAAGACAAGTCCTGAATTTGTGAGCCAATGTCAACTTATTTTAAAATCATTATTTGGTATGGACTTTTATTCTTTTATTAATTTTATCAATCATATAGCAAATAAGAGAATAAATCAAATACATGGTGCAAATTTTACAGTATTTAATTGTTATATATTTGGCAAAAACCATATAATATTTGACTTAAATGTTTTATATAACTTATTTAATCTTGTAGAAAATCATCCTTTAATTATTAACAATAGCTTATCACCAAATATTATTTCTCAAATGTTAGAGATTAAAAACAAAATATTACAAGTCATAAAATGATAAAAAATAAATTTACAAGTTTGACTTTTTCATTATATTAATACAGCCTTGATGAAATAATTCATTTATTTCATCTTTGTTATAACCTAACTCTTTTAATATTTCATATGTGTGTTGTCCATGTTTTGGCGGCAACTTTTTGCCACTAGCGATTGGAGATGTTCTTGAAAGTTTAGGTGCTGGTTCAGGTATAGGTAAGTTATCATTATTGATATAGAAAGATTTTCTAGATGCATTGCATTTGTGTTTATGTACCTCATTAAAGTCAACAACTGCAGTAACACAGGTTTCTAAATTATCAAATATAACAGACCATTCCTCTTGATTCTTTGTTAAAAACACCTCTTGAAATTTCTGATAACACATATCTTGGTCAGACATTTGATGGTATGTGTTTTCAGGGAGTTGCAAACCCTTTAAAAAATTAGAATAAAACAGTGGTTCAAGTGCACCTACAGCCATGTACTTTCCATCTTTAGTTTTATATGTTCTGTAAAAAGCCATTCCTCCATCAAGTATGTTATTACCAGGCTTTTCATTGAAAAAGGGTAAGTGTCTTGATTTAAAAAGCCAATTTCCCACATAAGCTGCACCTTCAGTCATACTTGCATCAATTATCTGACCTTTTCCTGATTTTGTTCTTTCAAAAAGGGCCATTACTATTCCAAGGGCAGTTACCATGCTTCCTCCTGCAAAATCTGCAAGAATATTTATAGGAGGATTTGGAGCTTGTCCATCTTTACAAAGCATGGAGAGAAGTCCTGAAATTGCAGAATAATTGATGTCATGGCCGGGTTTATTTCTGTAACATCCATCTTGACCATATCCAGTTAGCCTTGTATATATTAATTGTATATTTTCTTTCATGAGCACTTCTGGGCCTAATCCTAGTTTTTCTAAAACACCTGGTCTATAAGTATCAATAAGGACATCTGATGATGCGCACAGTTTTTTCACTACTTCTATTCCCTGTCTGGACTTTAAGTTAACAGACAGCATTCGTTTACCATTAGACATTATATCAATTGGTGAAGGTTCCAACTGGAATGTACATACAAATTATTTATGAAATGTAAGAAACAATACCTACCTCCATAATTTATGGATCCATATTAATGCCTGAAACACTTTGTGTTCTTTAATATGTTATATACATATATACCTTTTGAATTACTGTCACTTGAGCCCCAAAATCTGCTAATATAGTGCCACAAACTGGTCCAGGTGCTAATCCAATCATTTCTACAACTTTAATGCCTCGTAAAGCCATTTTTCTGAAATATAAATAACCCACTGTATTCACACTTGCGTGACGAATGCTAACGGGTCATAAGTTCAATATTACGTAAACTTTAATACGTGTAAATGAAATAAATATTCCTACCGCAGTTCAGTTTTTTTTTAAATATGTTGTAAGTAGCAAGTACATAAAAATAAATAGGCAGAAATACCTACTAAAATGGCTAGATCGTTATTCAAATGTACACCATGTGTACTGTAAACCTTGAATGTTGAGTTGAAATCGAGATTGGAGAGAATGTGTTAGGCAGATGAAAGAAAAAGTTAATCACAAATAGTATTCTAAAAAAACCTGCTTAAAAGTTATCTATATATAATTAGTGTCTGGTTGGAATATCGTTATATTTTATGAAAGAATATGCGGCACTAATAACACAATTTATAAAATTTCTGTCCGTCTATTTATTCCAGCTGACCTCCATAACGTCTGTATCAATGTTAACGGAACTTTTCATGGTATAGCGTTTTCTGAAGCTAAGAGACTTAACATATTTTTTTATTTCATCATATATATCTATGATCAATGTAGGCTAAACCGTAAGGCATTGGTACTTTTTAAAGCTCATGCGTTCGAGTTTCAACACTCAAGGAGTAGTTGACTTAGACACGGCAGAAAACATCGATAATTAAAAAAAAAGTGATATATGTTATCAATGTTTTAAACACAAATATTTCCAAGAATTACCAAATTTGTAGGAAATTCGTCAATGATTATTCAATTACGTTTTTTTAAAAATAAACATACAATTTTATTTTACATTAATCGATAGGTATATTTTTCATTGGCATATCCTGGGTTGACTAATTATTACAAATTTAATTAGATACTTAAGTTTTCACGTTAGACAGCTTAACAAGTTATGTTTATGACAATCGAAGAACTAAGTATTATTTATACAGAATTTGTGCCAGACGTATTTCAGTGTTTTCACTCTGGGGCCGTTAAACATAACAACATTAAATTAAATTATTTTTTCTAGCTTAGGCTTGCTACACCTAGATTTTATTCAATTCACACTATTACGACATTGGATCACAATGCAATGTGTTTCATAGATAAACTATATTGCCTTGTAAACAATAGAATGAATATGTAATGTATTAGCTCGATCCGTCGAATTAAAAAGAAAATAAATAAAAGAATTACATTGGATTATTCCATATTTCTATATGGAATATAGAGATAAAGAGAATAAATTCTTGTAAAAAATGTAGTTCTTGAAAAGCGTAGAATTAGGGTGAAATTGGCCAAAACTGATTTTAAATGAAGTAAAAGTTGCGACTAACCTATAGATAATCTCGCTGTACCTTCATAAAGGGCTAAAGCAAACGCAGCATGGCATGAGATATGCGATACATGGTAATACGTAATTTTTTTCACTACTTTGGAAAGTTTTTGAACTCAAAAGTGTAACTAATAATGTAAAACTTTCAGCTGACTACTTCACATTGGCCTACGATTTTTTTTATACTGGCTACATTGATATTTAGCACTGCTCTACGAGGCGAATTGTTATTGGTCTTGGCATATAAGACATTCAGAGTTAAAAGGACAAGCTAACCAATCAAAATTAGACAAATTGAATTGGCTAATTCTTAGTAGTGTATATCTGTCAAAGTGCGATAATGTGTTGTAGACTGTAGGATAAAATGTGTTTCGAATTTCTGTAAATACTGCGGGGGACTTAAAATACACATCTTTATGTAATCCAAACGTTTTAGTGCATTTAAATTTTTAATAATGCTTTTGAAGTCTGCTTATGTGAGTCTGTTATTTTTCATATCAACTTTATTACTAGTGACAGCCGGTCGGGACTTTTATCAAATACTTGGTGTATCCCGTTCAGCAACGACAAATGATATAAAAAAAGCTTATAGAAAATTAGCAAAAGCCCTCCATCCAGATAAAAATCAAGATGATCCAGATGCATCACAAAAGTTTCAAGACCTTGGAGCTGCATATGAGGCTTTATCAGATCCTGAGAAACGGGAATTGTATGATAGATGTGGAGAGGATTGTCTAAAGAAAGACGGTATGATGAACAACAATGATCCGTTTGCGAGCTTTTTTGGTGATTTTGGATTCCACTTTGGTGGCGAGTCACAGCAGCACGAGACTCCTAGAGGGGCGGATATTTTAATGGAACTTACTGTATCGTTAGAGGAACTTTATAATGGAAATTTTATAGAAGTAATTCTAATTCTTTTCATTTTAATGTACATTCATATTGTAAATATTTTAATATTAATTTGGTTTCTTAGATAACTCGCAACAAGCCAGTTATAAAACCAGCATCTGGAACTCGTAAATGTAACTGTAGACAAGAAATGGTAACCAGGAATCTTGGTCCTGGTCGTTTTCAAATGATGCAACAAACCGTTTGTGATGAATGCCCTAATGTCAAGTTAGTTAATGAAGAAAGGCTTTTAGAGATAGAGGTAACTATTTAATATTTATGTGTCATTGCTAATGTAAAATTAGTAACGCTTATTAAACTATATTTTGTGTTCATTTTCTATGAATATATTAGTACTATTGAGTAGTGAGTAGGTTTTATGTGCAGTATTGCTTCAATTATCTGTTTTAGGTTGAAGTGGGTGCACCAGATAACCATAAGACAAGACTAAGAGGTGAAGGGGAACCACACATGGATGGTGAACCTGGAGACCTTGTGTTTGTATTCCATACAGAAAGACATCCACAATTTACAAGACGTGGTGATGATCTCTATACAAATGTCACTATATCATTGCAGGTTTGTATCACATCTTGTTTTCTATAGATGTACATAAAAAGTAGGAATAATTAGACATCAATTTGACTAAAAATATCACTTTTGACTTTTATTAAATCATTCATAAAAGATACCAGATTCATAAATATGCCCTTCATTTGGAACATAATTTTGAATATGTGAAAAACCTGATAGTCATACTGTTAAATTAAAAAAATATTATAAGTTTATATCAAAATCATTTATTTTTCCTAGTGATTTATATATTTAATACTATATAGAAGTCATATAGTAAAGGGATTAAGTGTTAAGATTAAGTTAAGTGATCTAGTTTTGTATCATAACTTTAATATTTCAGGATGCTTTAACTGGTTTTACACTAGAATTAAAACATCTTGATGGTCACAAACTGACAGTGTCAAGGGATAAAGTTACATGGGCAGGTGCTAGAGTTCGGAAGAAGGGTGAAGGAATGCCTAATTTTGAGAACAATAATTTACATGGCAATCTTTATGTTACTTTTGACATTGATTTTCCTAAGCAGGACTTCACCGATGATGACAAAGAAGGTATAAGTTTTAACGTTTTAAGTGTAAATTTACTAGTTTATAACATACAATAACATAACAAGAGTAAATATTAATAAATATATAACTTTTTTGTTTCAGCACTGCGGAAAATCCTTAGACAATCACCAAATAACAAAGTGTATAATGGTCTCTAAAGAATTGTAACTATTATTAATTTATTTAAGTAATAGTGTGTTTGAGTGTGGCTATATGAAGCATCATATAGTAAAATTTGAGCCAACAGTAAAGACATGTTTTTAAATAAAATAGTTGTAAACGCTACATGTTTATTAATTTATGTAATTGAAACAACTTCTTCAACATGTATTTATATTAAACTTAACTATTTGAGTGACAAAGAATTACCCAAATTACGCAATTTTGTTCCCTTAAAAGCTTTATGCATTATCAAATTTATAACACATATGGCTAATAAATTTTGATCTCTCAACTCTGTACAGAAGTGACATATTGTTATTAATAATCTGATTAATTAATATAATATCCTAATTCCCTATATTTGCTTTGTCCTTTTTAAATTGAAATTCATATTTAAAAAACAAATCTTATATCACAAGTTATGTTTCAATATAAAGCTATCACAATAGATCTCTTTAGAGAGAATAACTATTCTTTTATTTCCAAACATTTTATGAGAGGATTGGACTGAATAATGCTTTCCTACAAAAAGTAGATAAAAATGTTATAAATAAAATCCTGTCTGGCAGAGTAATTCTGTATAATCTAGGAGTGTTAACTTCCCTTTCAGGTCAACAATAAATTGTGGTCGAAGAACAGATATCGGTCTTAAGGCGGACTTAAAGCCATTGAGCGTCACTGGATATACTAATCAGTTCATTTAGGTTCATGAGCGAGGTTGTAACACCCACGTAAGTGCGTGGCACCAGGCGGTAGTCCTTTTTGCCAGACACTAATACCCCAATTGACTGGTCTACGTGATGAGACAAGAGTCATGTTCGGTGGGAGTGGAGGCGGCGAGGTGCGGTGCCGCAGCCGCCTGCAGCACGCTATTGACGACAGCGCGTGCTAAATAACCCAACGTCACGGCAGCCGCTGCACCAGCTAGTGAACATTCCGACAATGGTTGACCACTATCCTGCAATACAAATGTTGTAAAAATAAACTTAATATAAATCAGGTACTCATGTATTTTTAAATACGAAAAGTTGCCTTTTAGTGTATACAGGTGTAAACATCTTAAAAAATAAAAAATAGTGTTTTCTGTGTCTCACTTATCTGTACATAAATAATAAAAATAAATTTATTAAGCGTATCACTTTAAAAGTGGCTCATAAGATAAGAAATATCTATAAATCAGAAAATCACCTATAACGGCATTTAAAATAGGTTAGGGTTAACCTAAAAAACCTAAGACAGTAAGGTTTTTTAGGCTAACCTTAATTATATACTACAATTATTATATCATAGGATGCAGTCGAAAGACCTTAGCATAAGTTGAGTGCGCGTCATCAAGCAACTTGTCAAGATCGAGTGGCTGCTGTAGATAGAGCTCGGGGTTGCGTCGCAGGATTGTAGCGAGAACACAAAGTAGCTCCACACAGAGTTGCCTACGTGCCGCCGAAGCGATTCGAACCAGTGCTTCCTCTACAAGCAACGCAAAAGAAAGTTCCGATCGAGACATGTTCACCAGTGTCGGTTGTGCGGGAATTGCGTGACCCTGAAAATACGTATTGTAATCATACATTATTTTGCATATAGAGATATCCCATAAATTAATTAACTCGTATTCATTTAAATACAGAAAATCAATTTGTTGTGCCAGTTTCAAATTCTAACATTACAATTCTTACTTGCACAATAATTCCTTGAGGTGTCCTCAGGAGAATGTCCCATACTTGGACGTAGAAATGTTTGGGAACACGACACAAGCAGCCTTCCAATTGACGACGCTGTAGGGTTGTCAATCTGTAAATTAATCATATTTATGCATAAGAAGTGATATAGTCTTAAGATATAATTTTCCTTCATCGAAATATTGATATGTATAGTAAAAACATGATACATTGCCGTAAGAAATTGAGAATTTGAAACTTTACCCTTTTTCTTCTGCCCAGTCGGAAACAGTGAGCACACGTTGTAAAAGCGTGCGAAGCTTATAGGGGGAAAGGCTTTCCAGTGTTGCATCAGCTTTCTTCTCGGATGGAAATAACTCCAAGTAAATCCGTATCGCTTCCAAAACCCAACCAACGCGTATTTTCAAAATACCTCGGAACATATCCGGATTCGTGCCTATCAATCTCCCGCAGTATAACACAATTTCCTGAAAAATACTTTATATAACACTCGGTTGAATCATATATCAACGCTGTAATAATAATATTTTTATATTACGAACAGGTCTTTCTAAAATAAAAGTTGTCTTGTTTTCTAACTCCTTATTAATATTGAAACTAAATGAGAACGAACTCCATACCTATAATAATTCCAGACCATAAGCATTATTATATGTATTTAAATATCTATGTAACTGATAGTACTTATCTCTCGAATTCTAAATTAAAATGTTACCGACAAACCTGTTGTAACACTGCGCCGATGACGTCATAAGGCTGAATAGTAGAATACATAACGGATTGTATTTCGCCTGGTGTCATGGGTTTATCAAAGACTGTCTCCTTTTGACCAATTACACCAACAGTAAGCTACCGAAAGAAATATAATTATAGACGGACTAAAAATTCGTTTTGACTGACTCAACTACAGTCAGCAAGAAATGTAGCTTAGGTAAAGCGTTTATAAGAAATTGTAATATACATTTGAGATTATTTGATTGAGCCGTGGGAGTTTTGTAAGCGCGATTCCCTGGCCCTGACAGATGGTAGATATGTCGGAATGCCGAGGAGGTTTCAGTGAGTATTGCGACCTAGTACTCTGGGAGATTTAGCTCGTCAAACCCACATAATCGGCTAGCGGTATGCGTAATGCATTTCCTCCTTATAAAAAAAAATATCATTTCCTTTAGTCGATACAAATATTAGAATTCTACAAACAATAATGAGTTTCTTAATAATAACGTTTTTGAAATCATTGTCTATACCAATTTTCTACACAAATAATTTACAAACTCCACCATGATAACATACAAAATATTATATATCAAACAAATTAGTACTTTGCAAGTACTATCAGCGTAAGTATGGTCAACCAGTATTTTTAGTAAAATCTTATATATCCTTGAAAAAATGATTGCCATGTGTAATTCTTACTAAGTGTCTCAAATCTAACCTGTTTCCCATTTACAAGTACAGTAGTGATAAAGGGACTGATGGAATCCACTGTGTGGTTGAGCAGAGACGAACAATAGCGAACCGCACGCCAGTGGCGCAATACTCCTGCACTGTGGTATAGACTTTTGAGCGACTCTAGCGCACTGACACCATTCACCTGGAACAGATAACGTTCTACTCATAATTTTTCATTAACAAATACAACATAATTTACTAATATCATGTTAAACATCTGCTAATTTCTATTAGATAAAAGGTAATATAACAGAATTAAGAATTAGTTCTTCATTCATTCGAAAACAATACTGATCTCACCTCATACATAGGTCCTTCTCTATCCATTAATATGCCCCAGAGCTGACTCTGAGCGAATATGTTTTCAGTTGAGCGAAGGGTTTCCACCACGTCAGGCGTAGATCTGTGCTTGAACGACTCATAGTTAAGGTTCTGCTCGCGGTATGTGAGAGTCCGCGGTACGTCAGTCAGTGATTGGTAACCGATGTAGTCGTGCTGCAGCTGCTTGAACTGTGTGAACATCTCAGAAGGAAACTCGCCTTGGCTCATGAAATCTAGATGCTCTGCAAGAAAAAGACATTACATATTACGAAACAGTAAAAATCGGGGCAATAAGTCCAACTGAGTAAAGTCTTAAAACCTAAAAATATAAAAGTCTAAAAATGT
>JAOSYY010000014.1:8944622-8955453 GCA_025727935.1 Hebomoia glaucippe
CGAAACAGTAAAAATCGGGGCAATAAGTCCAACTGAGTAAAGTCTTAAAACCTAAAAATATAAAAGTCTAAAAATGTCTAAAAATGTAGCTGCATTAAGCAGCTACATATATGAATATTATAAACCAGCTAAAAGGAATTATGTTTAGGAAGGAACACTAGCCGTACACCCACATGTAATTGGTCACTTGTCATTACAGCCATACCCACTGAAATCTAGTATTTTATATTATTTAAATACATAGAATTTAAATATCAGCAATTTTTCCAATAGCACGGTTGTCTAGCATAATGTTACCTATGCAGGAACTGGATATGAGGTTTTGAAGTCGGCCAAGGCGCACCTTGACGCCATCACAGTGACCCTTCTTGAGCATGGCAAGAAGATCTAGCATCTGTTTGAAGTGAGGGTCGCGCATATGCTCCTCGCGAACCAGCAGACACACTGTTGGCCGCCCAGAAAGACGCCAGTATCTAATCAGATTAATTGAAGTATAATAATATTTTTTTTATTTATCAATTTATATCCAACGGACATTTTAAATATAAGTAGGTATAATTTTATTTTAGTGATAGAATATTTTAAAGAGCATGTCCATAACTTACTTTCCAACGAACTGTAGTTCCGTCTTAATGTCGTCGATAAGTAAGGCCATGTCTCGGTATAGGTAGAACTCGGACACTTCAAATATTAGCGGATAGCACAAAACAGTCATTCCACACACTCGGTAAATCTGTAATTTAATTTATACATTAGTGCTTTATATTGTTTTAGGCGATGCTTGTAGAGGTACACTTACTTTACTTGTTCCTAAGGAACCGACAGGACGAATGGGTCTACCTGTGAGCTTCAGCTTATTGCAGACACCGAGTTCTCGATACACATGTACTAATTGTGTAGAGCTACAAACCTAAAAATATTTCTATTTTATCAGTGTATACAAAGTATTTGGAAGAGCAAAAAAAAAATAGGTAATATTTTACCTGCACTGGTTCTACTTCGTGAGGTGTTTGAGTTTGAATTCCATATGTGCCCATCATAGCTTGAAGTCTCATGGACTCGGCAATTAATACAACTTGTACCACAAGATCGGTGGCGATACCCTGAAAACGTTGACAAGTGACTTTTAAATAAATTATAAAAATAAACAATTGAAAACGTTCATTATTCAGCAAAGCTCGCGATGCTTGTGGAAACCAATAGTGCGATAAAGTTGTTGAGCCGACTTCTCTTATTACGTGAAAGAAATTATAATCTACTTCACATTTGGTGTAAGCAGAGCTTTGCAACGTGCAGCCTTTTTTGCTTTATATACATATTATAATTTTACACATTGAAATAAGCTTTTAATTGACTTATTTTGATCAACTTTGAAAAGTAATTACCGTGAAAGCGGGTGCCTTTTGATAAATGTGATATATTTGCTAATTGCAAAAATTCAAACTCCCATTACGTAACATACACAAATGACGACTGAGATAAATAATATTCTTATATTAAATACAACACTTATTTTTAAATATTAGCTACGCAAGGTTGCATCATTACTTGGCTAAGCTAGATTACATACAATGTCGTTTTAGGTGCCAAATACTTACAAACGCTGGTTTAGCCTTCAATGGTGGCATGAAAAGAAAAACAATTGTTTACTCTTTGTTTTAAATTTTGCAAGCATATTGCGTCTGTTTCTAATTAACAAAAATGTGTATTTATTATTAATAAAAAACGTTGTAACCCGGAATCGTACACGATGCCTTTTGTTATTTCAAGTAGCATCTATTTATTGATCAGTATTGCTTTATCACGGAAATATATTTCTATACTACTATAGACAAAACTTATTATATATTAACATTTGAAAATAAATACTTTCTTTTCAACGTAATTTATTTATACTGAAAAAACTTTAAGGTGACTCTCAACTATGAAACGAACTAATATTGTGGACGAAATTTCATTTGTTACAATATTAGCGTTTGAATATCAGTAAAGAAATATTACAACTATTGGTTCTATCATTATTGCAATTTTTAATAATTCTTTGCTATTCTCAATTTATGGCCACATCTCTAACGGACGTGTCTCATTTGGCTTCGTAGTCTTCAAAACGTGAATGTTATCTTTGCCTATTGGCAACCCACCTGAAAAGCAGAGTATCTTCCAGCACGGCGAGGTCGGTTATAAGAAGGTAGGTATCGTCTGATAGGATCCAGCTCGTTTACGTGCAGGAGGCCACCAGTCAGAAGTTGAGCGAGAACGAATAGTGATTGCGCCCATAGGAACAATCCGCCTGTATCTACACCGATAAATTATTGTATAATAAAGACTAAGACTTTTATAAAACTATATTTTCTAGGGATAGAGAATAGAAGCAGCTTTAGAAGGTTAGGAAGCTAGAAGAAGTTTGTAAAAGGAGAACCATTTCATATTTAATCATGATTTAATTTCTTCAGCCAATAATTATTTAAATATTTAGTTGTTTTTAAGCTTTAAGAAGTTTCATTTTTATATTTATAATACATATTTGTGTCAATAGATTTAAGAATATTATATTTGATTTATTTATATGTATATATTTTAATCAATCTGTGTTGTGTATTTTTAATAAATAAGTAAACTATCATCAAAGGAGAGCAGTATCGTCACATTTACAATTATATATATTCGCTCTCAAGTCATACCTGTTCCTTGACTTTTTATAGAACTAGTTATTTAATTTTACCAGATTCTTTCTAAAAATTCTATATGTTCAATGCATCCCATGCAGAAACAATCAAAATGTATTTAGTTATTTTAACAACAATCTATCACCTAATGTTAGTAAAATAATATAGTATTTTCAAGGTGATAAAATCACAAAATCTCTTTCTTCATCTGTTTAGAAATATGTCCTTTTAATTAAAATATGTTCACAAATACCGAGCTAAGTTAATCTAAATATCATAGCAAACACTTAAATAAGGATATTGAATCTATTATATAAAGAGGACGACATAGACAGTTATTAGTTAGTGAAACCTAAATATTTTATGAGTTATTATTGCATTCTTGATATCCTAAGTAATTACAAACACCAAAGTTCGCTTTCATGCCTAAACCGCTGCTTTGATAAATATTTGTGTTGATAAATTGAACGGTAAAATTGTATAGGTTGGTGAGAGGAATTGTTTTTAAATAAAACAACGTCCATGATCCGCAGGGCATTGCTAATTATAAATTTAAGGAAGACTACATTCTATATATATATATACAAAATGCATTTAGTTTAACTTTATAAATCCTACTCATTCTAAAGTTAGCTTAACAGCGATAATGCAAATTATGTTAATGCTGCATTATTTTTCTTTAAATAATATATCAAATACAAATAGCAAGTAAGTCCAACATGAAAATAATAAGAACCAATACTTGTTAAATATAAGAAAGAGTTAGATCACAAGCTCAAGGAAAAAGAAATGCATAGTTATTAACCACAGTTGTTACCTTTATTCTCATTATCGCCCGGTTGGTCTGAAATGTTGTTTAAATGTATTTTTTTAAATTGATAAATTTTATTAAAAAGGGGGCTTACAAAAAACATACTTTTCCTGTAGACTATAGCAAAAGATGGTGTGATGACGTTAAAATATTATACTTACTTGCTGGAAGCCTACGTACTGAATAAGGTTCACTGCGTTCATTTTCAATTCCTTCTCGGGGTACATAGTAATACCATGGTATAACAGGATCTGAAAAGTAGATTTTTTATAGAAATATTATGTTGGAAACAATACTAAAAACTATTTTAGCAGGATTTAAGTAATATGTGTCTATATATATATTTAAAAAGCTTTACATAAAAAAAATATAATTACGTTACCTCCATATTCATCCATGTAAATTCTTGATTTCAGAAGTCTTTGATACTCTTCAACCTGATCTGGTAAAGTCCGAAATACACCATCGATTATCATCATTACATAGAAAATAGGCCATTCTGACTCAATCCCCTCAAACTCTTTCAACTCCCCCTCATTGTAATAACGTCTACTAGTATCCTCAAGCACACACTTATATCCATCTCGACTAAATCTTTTGAATCCATATTTGCCTTTCAAGCGATTTAAAAGATTTGTTTTCGTCAATTGTACTAAAAGATCTTCATGTGTGGCAAACGCGGGAAATGATATTGTGGGTAAGAGTGCGGCATCTACGCCCTAAAATAATATGTTCTTTTGATTACAACATTTATGTCTAAATTACTATATATTACTATAGTTATGATATATATTGATAACTATTAAAAACTTTTTAATATTATTTCTCTTAATTTGCAATTACTAAATAAATATGCATTGAACAATTTATCAAAACTAGATAGCTTATTAATATAATCTAATGGTACTCGAGGAAGAAATGAAATGAATTATTGAAATTAAGGAATGACGGGAAAGCCGAAATTACTTTCCCTACAGGAATAAAGTATAGCGTAAGTATGAATCTAAGTATATAAAAAAATACACTAACCTTAGAACTGGATTCACGCGGAAGCATAGTTTCAAATATACTTCTATTTCTATTATGTGCATCAATGTCCACATATACAACGCTCCAAGAGGCACCTTTGTCTCCAAACAAGTTGCAACCATTAATGGCTTCTAGGGCCGCTTTTGCCATACCTGCAATCAAATCATAATATATTAATATTATTATAATAACAAACAACATATTTTACACAGTGAAGGTTACTTTTAAATAACAGTTTTAATAATTAAAGACCCCAACAAATACCTATAGATGATGCATGGATTTCTGGCTTTCCGTCATTGTACTTAGAGCCCCTCTCCCACATGCCATAATCAGGTGTTCTGTATGCACGTTCAACATAATACACTAAGTTCTGCACAAACGCAACTTCATCCTGAAAGAATAAATATTTCCTAATCAAGTTCTCATTGTAGATACCAGCTATAGTATGTTTTATTAATTCCAGCTTACCTGTGTATAAATAATTTGGAGACCAGACGTAATCATCTGTACAAGAAATATCAAGTATAAAGATACCACATCTATCTGTAGATGATGGTACTGATCATCACTAAGAACTGGCTCTCCAGTAGTCAGGTGGAATTTAACATGCAATGCATGAGCAGCACTCTGCCTTGTCTTGAAAGCTTCCACCCTTGCCGCTTGCTTTACCCAACATTCTAAAATACCTCTCATGCATTTAACAGTACTCTGGCCAAGTTCATGAGACTTGCCACGATCATCATCAATGCGTCTGAAATAAAAATTGCCTGTTTTTATCCTTCATTAGTTCATTAGAATTTTATCTATCAGTGTTGGCATTCTTAGATTATATTATTTGATAGTGCTGTTTTCTAACCAAAAAACATGGATTATTACCATTTCCACCATATAATGTCCCATTTCCAATATATAAGTTTGAAATATATTGTATTTGTCTTATATATATTAGATAAATTATGGTCTACAGTGGTGAAGTCATAGAAATGTATTTTATAGCTATACATATGTGTGGTAGGCTAGTGGTTAAGTATGATTTTAAAAATCAATAATAATAATAAATAACTGCCATAATAGATTAGGATAAACATCTAAGTACCTAATTAGAATGTACTATTAGCACATGTTAATAAAATATACCTGTAAGCTTGATATAAGCCCCATACTGCTGATGCACAGTATATACTATCTCTCACACTAGCAATGTGGAGATCAGATGAAAGTACTGGAAATAATCCAGTGATGGGGCTTTGAAATCTTAACAGCTGTCTCTTAACTGCAACAATAAAAAATAAATACACACTTCTGGAAAACTGCAATAGTTTAAACCCCCTATTTGGGGGGATTAAGACTATTTTTGACATATAAAAAATTCTAGAAGTTTGTATAGGAACTCCAATTACAAGACATATCTTGATACAAGTGAGTGACGAGTCATAATGAATAGTATAGTATAAAATACAAAACATAATGATAATAATATATAGCACCTGTGAATCTTATACCTGTTACTTGCACAAAAATTTTACTGATGTTAGGTTCTTTCTTTTTTCTATTTTATTTAATGTACGATAAAAATGACTTAAAGATTATATACATTTACTAAATGTCTTAAAGATGATATACATATACAAACAATCTGTAAATAATGATTCAATAATTCTCAAAAAGTCATAAACTTTGTTATACATCTCAAAATGTTTAGGTAAAAAGACATGGATATAAAAATAATTTTCTATAATTGTAACTCTAATTGACGAAAATTAAACTTAAGTAAAAATTTAAACCTTACCTATAGCATAATAAATATCTAATTGTCTTACTGTATCTTCATAGTTAGCAATTTTTAAAAACTGCTGGGCATTAATATCGTCAATACTTCCTTGTCGGATCATTAGGTCTGGAATGGCCTGAAAGTTAATTTAATATATATATAACTAAACTAATCATGATAGTTAATTGGATATTACTCTGGCTTATAGCTATAGAAATTTGAGTTTATGTTTAATATCACCTTCAAATGGTTTCATTTTTACATTGAGCAAATAAACTCAAATACATGATCATTGATAAAAATTAAAAGTACTTGACAACTTTACTAAAGTTTACTTTGGTTAATAGGAAAACTATTACCTGCGTCTTTAAGAGAATTTAAATGATATCTGTATGAGTATCATTGACTTGTACTCAATAAATAGTAAATTAAAAATATATATAACTAAGAACTTTAAAGGTACTGTAGATATTTATAATTGTATACGATATTTCAAATATGTATCTTCTTTGCTATTTATTAAGTGACAGCGACAGCGATTCAAAAACAGAGATGCCAGATTACTAAAACTATGTCATAAAATAAATAAAAAAACGTTTTTTATAACAAAATAAAAATCTTGTATTTAAATTGTATTTCTATCTCGAATTTATCCCTATCCAACATTATTTTTTAAATAATCCTTTAAATCATATGTGCCCGTGATGATAGTTTTTAATTTAGACTTAGAAGAAGGTAGCCCTACTCGATTGTCATTTTAAATTGTCATGAGGATTCAAATGTAATAATTAAAGATAAATCTTTATAGTTTGGATAAACACAATTAATATTAAATAATTTAAGTCCTCTATTTATATAGAAATGAATGCATCCTAAGCCCTCTAATATGGAAGAAGTACCTACAAGACTAGTTAAAATAGTGTTATTTTTTTAGGTAAACTGGGTAGTGTTTTTGACCATAATTATATGAATAAATACTACTACTAATATTTTACAAGAATTTAAGTAATCTATAAATTATTGTTGCCGATATAAGGTATGTCTAAATTTTTTAAGTTTAATGTTTTTATAAGTTTCATTGATGCCCTATCTTTATTTTTAGAAATATTTTTGTTTACTATCGTTAGGAGTAAAATGAACCATCACGAAACTGACAACAGCAGGGATACAGAATCGCAGGTTGAAAACTATTGTTTATTGATTGCGTTTACTAATAATACAAAAGATTTATAAAGCATTAATGATTATTCACATTATGGTAAAGTTAACTATATAATGATATTAATAAGAATGATGTGCAACATCTATGAATATGAATATATATATATTTTGGTATGTGATTGTTTGCATCTGTGTTTATTTGTAACAATATGTTTGCTATTTTCTTAATAATAATGATTCTCAGTGTGAAGTGTATAATATAACAGAAACAGCTTTAAAGGTCAAAACATTCAAAACATTTTAAAGTGTAACTAAAAAGTAATTGAGAATGTTTGTTAACCTTGATTTTGATGATGTAGTTTGTTCTTTTAAACAAAAATATTATGTAATTTTTCATAGATATGCCTTTTTTTATAAAAAATCAATTAAACCTTTTATATACTACATAGGTTTTAAATGAGAGATACTTAAATGATTATCATTTAATTTGAAAAATACACAGAATAGAATAGTTGAGTCATGTTTAGAGTTTAAATATTTAAATTATTTTAAAAATAAGGCTGTAATATTTGTCAAGCCTAATTCCTGTTACATGTCTATTTAAAAATGGTTTCTAACTTGTGTAACTGTTGATTTAGGTTGGTAAAGGGCTTTACCAAAATATGGAATTTTAGTATTTGTATGTTTTACTAAATTGGGTAATAAAGTAGCATGAGGTGGACTGTCTTTATGTGTATGTGTGAGACATTCCTATTAAACTAATAATTATGTCAAGTACTGTGTTAATAACTTTTGATTTGCATACAGTTTTGATAAAGTGAAACCTATCCTGGCTTTAATATTATTTAACATTTTACTTTTAATTTTTATAGCTAGATCTCTTCAGTTTAATTGGAGGTAGCTGGCCTCCAGCACCTAGGGAGCCAGAAAGACCACAATATGGAACAGTGCCTAGAATACCTAGACAAAGTATGCAACGAACAGTTCAAAATGAAAGAATAAAGTCAGTTAACCTACTTAACCACATAGTTCCAGATAGACGGAAGAAACCATCTGCAAATTCTATCCCAATTGATCTTAATTTTGATACCAAGATGGTACACGAAACAAAAAAGATTGATACGGGTGTTTTAGTGGGTATGTTTATTCGTGTGACGTAAATTTACCTTAATTTCTTTAGATATTATAAATATCATTAGTATAACATACATCTGATACACTAACGAAAACTATCCTACCTTTTAAGATTTAGTATACCACGACATGATACTCGTGATACTATGTGTAGATATATATATATCTATCCTGGGCAAATATTTGACATGAGTCTCTGATATATATATAATATTAATTATTATAAGCTTTTATTACTTATTTAGGTAATATATTTTTAGTTCTACTACCTGAAAAAGCATGCACTATCCCTCTATAGAACCTGCTTTGATTGAAAGTCGTTCAAACATTAGTAACTCATTCCTATGTTATAGAATAATTCCTAACTATTTATCATTGATACAATTATTTTATAGTTATATTCTAAACATAATCTGCGACCTTACCATAGTTGATTCACATTCCTGTATTTTATAATCAGTAAATAAACGTTATAGTCACTTAAATATCACATCTTAATTAATAGAACTGGTTGAACAGAACATAAATTGCATATACTGAAACATCCCATTTTAGCTTTCCTATTCTAATTTTAGTATATGCGGGTGATCAGCCGTTGAGCGTCAGTACCTAGTATCAAACGTTAGTAGCAACGCGCTATGTCGCACTCGTATTATCTAAGAGAACTGTCTATAGACGAAATTCCGTTATGCGTGCTTCAATATGAAACTAGTTTGTATTTTCAGAAATTGTATTGAAATATTTTTAAAACAATACATCAAATAACAAAATCACGAGCTCCATAAAAATGGCAACTTAAACATTTCGTATACTTTTTGCACTATATTTTATATTTATAATATGGTAAAAAATAAAGTACAAAAATGACAATTTTATTTTAACTCGTGTTATTTAGTTGATTTTAAATCTGTTTAGTAAAGAGGAAACGCTTGTAGATGTGTGCAGTAATGAAGCCGTTGATGAGGTATATGACACACCATCCCTTGGATCGCCAAGAGTTTCTCAATCGTCAAAGCAGCAACCAACACAATCACCGCTGCACTTGCAAGAAGATATTGGCGTTGGATCTCTGGTTGAAGTTGCTACAGATGTTAACCAACATTACTATGGCGTCGTGAGATGGATTGGTGTTATTGACGGTATGTTTTAAGCGTCAACTAATTAACGTCAGTCAAATTTCTAAGACACATTCACTTAAGAAAACTTTTAAGCCTCATTCTTGTATATAATTATTTGAATCGCAAAATATTTTGTCTCAGACAAAGAAACCCATTTTACTGATGCAGTAATAAAAAGACGTCCTAAGTAATCATTTCTTATTTTCGCATATATTAATATTAAACATTAAATCAATACATTATTAACATAGTATACTGAAATGATTTGTCCTTAGGCTTTTATACCGGCTTGCTCAAGCACGTTGAATGCACGTAGAAGAAAAAAGCAAAATGTTTATTGTCTTAAAGAAACGAAAGGTCATTTTCTAATAAACAAAAAATATACTGTGATGTTATAATGCCAATTACATTTTACAATATATACAGACACTGCCACAGCAGGCGTTGAACTGGAACAAAATGTATGTGGCCTCGGCGACGGCACGCGCAACGGGCAGCACCTATTTGCATGTACGGCGGGGCGTGCGCTGTTCGTGCCGCTAGCGTTGTGTCGCCGTGACGCCCGTTTCAGGGATACCCCACCACCTGAACGTGCCCACTTGCACGATAACGAACACTACGATCAGGTTTGCACTTACAGCACTACTGCAAAACTTGTACTAAATCACACGGATGGTCAATAGTAGGCTAACATTAAATTCTGTTCAAAGAAGCTGCTTTAAGAAAAACAACCAAGAACACAAATTTTCACAATATTAAAATAATAGATCAAATTACTCCCAAATTTTACTGTCATTTATACAGGTTGTAGAAGGATTGCTCCCGAAAACAAAGGCATGATAGTATTAACCTTTTATGATGGGACGGAAAAAAATCGATCCTGACTAAAAAAGTTATATTTTTAAAACTTTTTTTAGCGTTATGTACGCTCCATCGTGCTTCGTAAGAAATACATTACTTTACTAATTAAAAAAACTAGCAATGAAACACAAATTTAAAAACAGCTGATACTTGGTTCCACGAACGCACAATTCTAACATGAAAGTTTGAATGAAACTTTCTCAAAAACTAAAAATATCAAACATAATAATTTATCAAAGGAACCGCCCCTTTGGTGGTGAGCCGCGGCCGCCGTTGT
>JAOSYY010000014.1:8955553-8967991 GCA_025727935.1 Hebomoia glaucippe
GACCGCACCCACCTCACCGCTTAAGCCGGCTACACACGAAACTATATATCGTAGTGGTTTATCTGTGCAAATTGATTTACGCAGATTTATTGATCGTGTGTATGAAAAATTGATGTTGCCTAAGCTTCTGCGGAAAACTGACGATCGACGCCGATATCGAAGGCGTGTGGAGACACCAGGATCGACTCATCTGCACAGACTAAAATCGCTACGATATGTAGTTACGTGTATAGCCCGCATTAAGGAGCGCTAGCTGCGTGCGTTCGTTGAACCGAGCATCAGCTGTTTTTGGTTTCGTGTTTCATTGCTAGTTTTTTTTTTCAGTAAAGTAATGTACTTATTATGAAACTATCATTTTATTTAGTCATACTATCAAGATGGAGCGTAAATAACGCTAAAAACGTTTTAAAAATATGACTTTTCTTATAGTCAGAATCGGTTTTTGTTCTGTCCCATCATCAAAGGTACGACACCTAGTACTATCATTTGTCTTCGTTTTCGGGAGCGGTCTTTTTACACCCTGTATAATCAAAAACTATAGAAGAAGCTTTAGCTGTCAGTTTCTATTTAATGTATTAAATCAATATAAAACGATGTCAGTTTGACTGTATTAAAAAATAACGACTGAATTTTTTGGTTCCTGTTTTCATAATAGATACTTATAACATGATTTCTTCTATTAGTCTTTCAATCGTGACATCGTCTTGACTTGTGACTTCGTGTTCCTGTCAGTGCCACCTCTCAAACAAAGCTTTATGCTCTTTAAATCACAGTTAATTCTTGGTTTCTTTAGCTGTTTTCTCGCGTGTTTTGTCTTTATTTTCTTTTTTCCCCTTTTTGTCATTTTATTTAAAAAGTTACTTTTGAGTCTAATCTAAACTTGAACCGAAATATCCGAAACAGACTTTGTAAATAGGTTTAAGCTATATTAAAAACTTGGCTACTATGTGCTTATAAATGTTTCCACGAGATGTCTCTAAATAAACACTATTTTCAGCCAGACTGCCCAGTGGTTCCAGGAATAGTTCCACCATTGAATTCCTTAGGCGAATTAGCTGGCAAGAACCGTGGAATTCAGGGACATCACAACTCCTGTTACCTAGACGCAACATTATTCGCCATGTTTACTTTCACTAGCGTGTTCGACGCACTCTTGTATCGGCCACCCGAGCCAGAAGTGAGTAAATTAGAGAATTTGCGACGTGAGACAAAACGCCTGATAGCTTTATTCCAATAAACAGTTATTTTCATTCTATTAACGTCCGTAAAGAAGAAATTCTGTAATTGGTTAAATCTTTTTTTGTAATAACAATTGTAAATATATGAAAGCATTTCAAGCAAGAGCATATTCAAGAAAATCATTTTATTAAATATTCTGGCTGAAAAATATCTGGCAGTGGACAGGCATCAAGTTGGTGGGACAATCGTTCAGATTAGTAACAAGTATAGGTTCCGGAGTTGGAAGGTTCAACTCCAGTAATTGGAGAGGTACCGGAAGAGAGAACATTATTACAGAAAAAGATATTTGTTTAAAATTATTTTACATAAATATTTTTATTTCTGAACAAAAGTTCATGTAAATGATAAATATCAATCCCAATATTACGCAACATTGCTATATAAACAGGACTCCCCGCACTACAGCGAAGTGCAGCGCGTATTGCGTGAGGAGATTGTGAATCCATTGCGACGTCAAGGGTACGTGCGCGCTGATCGCGTGATGAAACTACGCACTCTGCTAGAGAGGCTCTCGGACGTGCCTGGACTAACCTCTGAAGAGAAGGTAAATTTAGATTACTTCCGCAATATATTGAAATTTGAGTAAAAATCAAACAATAAATTGCATTTTCAGGACCCAGAAGAGTTTCTAAACGGGCTGGTGGCACAGCTATTGAGAGCGGAACCATTTTTGAAATTATCGTCTGGACAGGAGTCATACTGCTATCAACTGTTTGTGGAAAAAGATGAACACGTAACTTTACCTAGTGTTCAACAGCTGTTGGAGCAATCTTTCGCTACTTCTGGAGTTAAGCTGAGTGAGGTAATTTTATTACATTTTTGTAAATTGTTTGAAAAACTCATCTACATATTTAAATTAAAGTAATCAACTACTTTAACCTAATTTCTCGTTATAGATAGTATGTTTTGTCGTTGATATATTTATATTCTATATGCAACCGAATAAAGCGTTAAACTATATATTTTGTAACAAAATTTCTTATACAGGTACCCGCATCTTTCATAATTCAAATGCCAAGATTTGGTAAAAATTACAAGTTATATCAAAGAGTTTTGCCATCACCTCTACTCGACGTCACGGATCTTATTGAAGGATGTAAGTTTCTTAGTGTAATTAAATCTTATTTTTATTATACACACCACTTGATGATATATGTAGATAAATTTATATACATGCCTTACTTATTATCCTCTGTAACTAAGGTATCAACAATTGAGCCTTACGCTGATCCGGCTGTATAGGATTCTTGACAATATGTTACATGCATTTGTTTTTTTTTATACGATAGGATAGGCAAGCGAGCATACAGATCACCTACACTAATTCCCATTCCTGTCGCCCATGAACACCTCTAAGACCAGTACACCTAGGAGACGCGTTGCTAACCTTAAGCAGCTATATTACATCATTTTTCGTTTTTAGTGCCGTTCTACTGGCGGCCTTTCTAACTTTAATTTTGTTTCGAGTCTTTAGATTCATAGACTGAAATCGAAACGCGCACAGCACTTCACGATTTTATCATTAATTAACGGTGGTACATAAAACAGTCGGAACTTATTATAGTATAGTATAGTATAGTATATATATATATATATTTGACACTATTCAAATATGCCACGAAATATAGTCATCCTATTAGGTAACATACAAAAACATATTTATCTCTATTTTATCCGAAAATATTTATAAATTTTGCAAAATTAACAAAATAATTTCATATTATTTTCTAAGACTCAAGACCGCTCTGTGATTGGCTACGCTTCGCGTGACGTCGGACGCAAGAAAACATTTTATTGCCATATTTATTGCTATAGACTTTGTGTGAAATGATAATTTTAATCGTATTTCCATCGTTTCTTGTGCTATTTTTAAAATAATTTCTTAATATTCTGCAAGACACTAATATCTAGTGATATATACACAAGTGTTTTCTGTTAATAAGGACGAAAATTTTGAACTAGCCGATAAAAAAACCCTTATCAGTCAAAAGTATCTTTGAACTAAAGCCCATTTTGTACTTCATGTAATTTAGAGTACCTTTCTCCATCTGAAATATAATAATCAAAGCTAGGTAAAACAGTTTATGTATACTTTACTTATTTTGTTTTTCAAAAATCGATATTTACTCATTTCCTATTAATGTTCAAATCAAATATTACTGGCATACTTACATCAAAGTGATCTTCACATATAAAAACAATTGTAAGATAAAATGCTGTTTGGGTCTCTTCGAGCTAACTACCACCACTTATTACGTCTCTTTGGATTCGTTGGAACAGAAAGAAACAGTTTTTGTGGAGTTCTTATATCAGAATTTGTACATTGTGGCATTACACATCATTTATACACCATTTTTTTACATTAAATTAAAAAAAATATATCTTAGAAACACGCTGAATATATTCTTGGGTACACTAGTTTACTTGTTTCTGACGTCACGCTGATCATATGACGTCCGCCATTACAGACACAGCGTTTTTAGCGCGAATTTTCAATTTCAACAAAATATTTTACGGAAAATACTGCAAACTTAGCAGAAATATATATGTGGTCTATTAATCATACACCAAAGAATAATTTAAAACCATTTTTGAAAATCAGTCAAATAGCCCATTTATTAGAAGTTCCTCTCGCCACATTTAATATTTGGGATGCCTGTGTTTTTGACACCCATCTGGCCACAGGCAGACGTTACCCGAGGCAGAACACAAAAACACATTTGAAACTGTAACTGCGTTCCGACCGGTAAGAGAAAAATGTTATTGGTTGTTTGTTAGTGCCACGACAATGCGCCGTTTGCGGAGGGCTTGCCCGGTGGGAGTGCGGGGCATGTGCGGCGGGCGGCGCGCTTGACACGGGCGCCCTTTGCTCCTCCTGTCTGCGGCTTGCGCATGCGACTAGGCCACAACACAAGGTTTGGAAAACGTTATTTGCTATGGAACTAAGTTTTTTTTTAAATTTGTATGCTATATAATTTCATTTCAGGCTTCACCTCTGACAATATGTGAAGAATACTCAAACATATTGGAGTCGTGCCCTGTGCCTCGAGTATATATGGAGTTGTTTGCTGTACTTTGTATAGAAACAAGTCATTATGTAGCTTTTGTTAAGACTGGCATTGCACATGACGCTCCGTGGTGTTTCTTTGATTCTATGGCAGATAGAAAAGGTAATAATTATTTGCCCATTCATAGCTGTCAAATATCGTAATGTGATTAATAAGTTAAATTATAGAAATAAACTTATGTTCACCAGGGGAGCGAAATGGTTATAACATACCTGAAATAATCGAAATTGAAGAGCTCGGAGCATGGCTTAGCGATGAGGGTGGTAGGGCGCTGCACGCTGCCGCGCCCCTCGACCGTCAACTGCCTGCCCCCGCCAAGCGTTTGTTGGCCGACGCCTACATGTGCTTTTACAGGAGTCCCGACGTGGCTATGTATAGATAGATAATTCAGTCAAAAAGTACATTAGACTGGGTGGACTTGGCGCTGTGATCGCCGTTGTTGTATACGACAGCACCTGGACATTTCGGGAAAGTAAAAATATATATATTGTAATATTGCACTTTACCTTACTTAACCTTTTAAGTAAAAAGTCCTGAATTATCTGAAGATTATCGAGAATCAGCCGACGGCTCGTGTATTTATTAGGCGAAATATAATACATAAAGCATAATATTTTGTTGTATATCCAGGAAGTCGCAATATAGCAGATAGAAAATAGTTTTTTGATTAATTATAAAATAACGAATTATTTGACAAAATAAAAAATATACTCTTTTGCCACAGTTTTTGTATATTGTTGTAAACAATAACAAAACGTTATCGTTGTCATTCATTAACATCTAACTGGTAGATTTCTGTAAATTGAAAATCTTTTATTGGGGGACTTTACTAACGAAATAGGACCCAAACAACGATTTTTAGTATTTATTTTATGTCTGTGTCTGTGTTAGCGCTAATCTTGAATACGGCTGAACGGATTTGAAAGCGGTTTTCATAAGGCCTATAAAATTATTTTGAATAAATATTTATATTAGTGGTAAGATACATTTAATATAAATTTCAATGTAAGTTGGCCTTAGTTCCAATATTAGGTGAATCATAATGAATAGAGTTTCGGCTGGATTTGTATCGGTCGCATACGACTACAAATGATTATTTTAAAATTCGCGTGCCCTGTACATTCAACAAATTTATACAAAAACTATTGTGGGCGATTGGAGCGGTGGAAGAAAAACTGTTTTTTGTCTATGGAATCTACGGGCTAATCCCCGAAGGAACTCAGTGGGCTTTTCCATTTTTAAATATATTTTCACTTATTCTTCCATACATATAATGAACCTGTAGACGAAATCATAGCTTAAATGAAGTTACCCAAAAATAATATGATAGACAACTAGAAGTGGTTGACAAAATCAACAGTCTTAAATAAAATTACAAAGAATACTAAAAAGTAGAGAAGAAAGCCTTAAAATAATAACGATTTATATTGTACACATACTGAAGATTAATTTTATTGATATTCTAATAAATAATCATCAGGTCTTAACTTTAGTGATATTATTGTTTCTGGTTATGTTTAATTATTATAAAATAATACAATAAAAGTGTATTATTATTCTAATTTTCTTTATTCCTAATATTGTTTTCTTAATTATTACAATATTTTGTACATTATATTGAGATTGCCTCAATGTTAAATAGGTAAATTAGTCAAAAAGGTTACAGTTCTTCATGGCTCCTTGTGTTTTTGTGATTACAATTACACGAAAATTTACTTTGTGGTACATGTGTCATATTTTCTTTAACCAGTACCTTCCCATCGAGTCTTTTACTCCATTCCTAAAAATAATACAAAGTCTTTTATATTTTTACTAAGTAATGTAATACTATAACCGGAAAAACATATTTAACTTACTGAAAATAAGATGACATGGTAACAAATAATATGGTGTGGAAGCAAATTTTCATTTACAATTTTTTTTGCATTCTTGGTAATCTCATAGGCTTTATCATCATTTTCACGAGCCCATATAATCCTTTCAGTTAAATCAGAAAGGTCTCTTGCAACTGGTACATAGTGCACCCAAGGTATTAATTGTCTATAGAAATGTTCATAATAGGGAGACTGTTGTTTCAAAACTAGGCCACCACCAGCTAAGAGATATGGGAGCCTATAAGCAGCCACAGTACCATCTATATTAATTTGATATTTGTACTGAAAAAGAAAAAACATATCAATAACATACTAGTGCCTTTTTATTTAAGTTTCACCAAAAACCAAAATACGTAATTAAAACATACATCAAAAAACTTGAAGAAGGATATATGAGGTAGTTTAGGCCCATACTCTGCTTCTTTATCTCGGAAAAAGAAAAAGTTCGTAAGTGATGCATTATACAAGTCTGGATTGGCTCTCGCTATGTCAATAAGTTTTAACCTTTCAGCGCGAGAGTCGCGGCCTCGCCAGAAAGCACGTGGTTCTCGATCAATCCATTTGCGATCCACACTTCCTTGAACTGATAAAATATCTAAGGTCACTCTAAAACAAGTCATAATACAATGGTTAGTCTCCGAATTTCTATGAGTACTAGTGCAAATAGATACCCTGTAATGTTACCTCCCCATATTTTCCAAACTTGATTCAGTGATGTCATAAGTTGGCATTACAATATCAAAGGAGTCCTCACTTCCACACCAAGAAAAAATTGGCAATTGTTCAGTACCCTTTCTAACCAGAGGCCAATCACCTAGGTTGACAACAAGCTCCATATCAGATAAGACAACTTTTCTTGTGATTGCTAAAAATATATTATCTGCAAACATGTTGAAACCAACATGCTTTCCAAAACACTCTCGATAAACTTCATTATCTTTAATAATATAGTCACAAAAACTTGTACTTTCTGGATTGTGATATTTATTTATTATTTTGTCTACTTGAACTTTTATATTCACCTTATGAAAAGGATTCAGATCATTGGTTATTTGATCATAAGAAGATGGGCATTCATTATTTTTTAACCATGTGTTTAAGTCACTCTCAGGGCAGTCACACTGATCAGGTAGAATAGGCCCTAAAATATATAAAGTTAAAAAATATATGAATAGTGCATCTATTATAGTTTTAACCTCTATTAAATAAAGACATCAATTCAACTATTCTTTTAATGTTTATGTAACAATGTTAATATTTAAAACATATTTTTACCTGTAATTAGAATTGGACTGCCTTGAATATGTTTACTTTTGTAGTAAATATTTATAGTTATCTCTGAACACTCGTCATACAATTTGTAACGTACTATAAATGTACCATCTTTTCGATCTAGGACATTAGACCAAATTCTGCAATGCGTTTTTTTTAAAGATTTTCCAGTTAATTCTACAGCGAAACTTTGTCCTAAATCCTTAGTATATCTAAAATATATATAAATATGGAGTTACTCTTTAAAACTTATAGTTATATTCAACTATAAAAGAATGAAACTTACATATCTTCATTTATACGTGTAAAATTAACAAAGAAATATCTAGCCGGCATAACAACATTGCGAGGTTGTAGACCCGGTCCATAAATATGTATATCTTGTGCATTGCTACCGTATAAAATAATACTCAAAAATATAATGGCCTCATGTAAACGGTGGAATAACATGATCATTTTAAACGCTATTATAAATATAAGTCAAACTTAATTACATTACCTAGGTTACAAAAAAATCAGGACCATCTAAATATTTCTCTCGGCTAGATATCTTATCTGTCATTAACTTATTTTAAACTATAATCCATTTATTTATTTTGTAAATGCATAGATTAATATGAGATATAGATTATCAAAAGCTAGTTCAACAGAGTACAGTTTATTACTAGACAGAGAGAGAGATCCATCCCCCCCGCATACTTCGGAATTTAGAACCTCTGTGTAGCATTATATTTATATTCTCTACTAAGGTGGAAACATACCAGAGTAAAGATTTTAGTGTATTCTGTAATCTGTATGTAGTCTTAAGTCTGTAACCTTTCTTGTTTTCGTAAATCTCAATTTTAAAAACTTCATAACTCAAAACTATATATGTAATAATTATTTTGGTTAGTGGAAACTATGTTAAAAAAAGTTTATCTACCAAACAAATACTGACGGACTACAAATAGCGTTAAAACTTAAACGAACGGCGATAGTTTTCAAATCATGGCTGTATGTAATATACAGATATTATCCAGTGCTTTCAACAGATTGAGGTTAATAAAAATAATTTGGCTTATGTTCACCGTGATTAATTTAGAAGTCTATTGGTTTCTATTTTTATAATAATTTAATCTTGCAGAGTTAACCACTTAATAAAGAGGACCAACCATATTCTACCTCCTAAGTATCGCCCGCCTTATTGGTTTATGCCGAAGGAAAGAGTAGTACGTATCTTTAATATAATTTTAAAAATAATGAAATGATTGTTATGCTACAGAGAGATACTTGGACAATGAACACATGTATATTTAAATTTTTCTAGGTAAGCGATGACATGTTAACACAAGATAACAGAGATTTTATCGAAGAGGTAAAACAAGATAGACATAAGTCTCAAATGGCATTAGAGTCACCTTTATCCAATGTAGAGATGCCACAATCTTTAGAATGGACTCCAACAACAAGGCGTGTTGGAGTTATAGCTCGGAAAATAGGAAATTATCCTCTTTGGTCAAGAGATGGAAAAAAATTTCAGACTACTTTATTACAGGTTTTGTAAAATTTACATATATTAAATGAGATTTTAAAATAGATCATTGGAAAACATTGATGTAGATCACTATAGTAATTAATTAAAATGTGTTAATAAATATCTTTGCTGTTGATTTCTTTGTTACAGGTAGTTGATAACCATGTTATAAAATATATTCCACCAGAAGATTTTAGCCCAATGAAAACCAAAAAAATGAAAAAAGAACCATGGAAAGAAAAACGAACTTTGGGTTGTTTGTTGGTTGGAGCAGAAACCATTGACCCTAGTACTGTGACAAAAGATTATTGTGGCATGTTTACTAATGTTGGAATGTTACCAAAAAGACACCTATTCAGATTTTTAGTCTCACCAAATGCACAACTACCTACTGGTACACCATTGTATGCTACCCATTTTAGAGTAGGGGACTGTGTGGATATCCGTGCCAAAACGTATGTAAATTTGAGGCTCTCATTTTTGGAACATAACAAATTACATTACATTGATTATTTTTTTGTATTTGAAACTAATTGAAAAAAATTCATTGTTATTTAAAGATTTACTAGCCAGCCACTTTTTCTTTTACATAAAATTTGAAATAGTTGTTATATTTTAAAACTAGTAATGTCTTCACAAGATAAATACATAAAATGTTGAGTTTTAATAAAAATTAAAGACAGATTTAAGTAGTTGATTAGTTACTGAGGGAAATGTTTTAATAATAACAATTTTATAGGCTATTATTTTGTTTACTGATTCTTACTTACAATTAACACCTATCAAACAACAAGTTACTTCGTATTTTTATTTTACACTCATGTTGGCCCCATGTTTTAGCATTGATAGAGGATTTCAAGGTGTAATGAAAAGATGGGGTTTTAAAGGAATGCCTGCGTCTCATGGAGTTACTAAAACACATAGAAGGCCAGGAAACATAGGAGCTGGTGGTGAGAAAGCAAGAGTTTGGCCTGGAACAAAAATGCCTGGCCATATGGGTAACAGGTAATAAATACATCACTTCATAATATGTATAACATCTCAACATTTTACTTGAGTAATTAAGTATTTTCATTATTCCAGTTGGAGAACTATTCGTGGTGTGAAGATTCTCCGTATCAACACAGAATACAATATCTTGTGGATGTTAGGTGTGGCAATACCTGGCGAAACTGGTGCAATGTGTTATGTATATGACACAATCTTGCCTTTAAAGAAGTTGAAAACACCACCACCTTTCCCAACACAATTACATTTAGAAGGATTACCAACTGAGTATTATGATGATTCCATCCACCCTTTTGAACATCCTACTATAAAGTATGAAGAAGCATAGATTAAATTTATGGGCCATTATTTGTTCCTTTTATATGTTGATTATCTTATATACATACTGCTTGTCAACCAAAATACACTTCCTAATCTAGAACAAAAGGATATTAATAATTAATGTTATTAGAATATACTAATAAGTTACATCAACATTAGATTTTAAAATAAAAAAAATATTTTATTTGTGTATTTTTATTTACTTAAAGTTCATTATTTTACAAATATTTTGATTTCTTAAATACTGTTACTACAAAACACAGTTTCTCTTAAATTATATCTATATCATACTGTCATTAAAAATTACTCTAAAAAGGCATGCACAAATTAATCCATTCAATCATGGCTTTGATTATTCTAAATTCTTGTGGCACTTTACCATGAGCCAATTGTGTAACAAGAATTTGTTTTCATTAATTCATTTCATACATATAAAGTATAAGAAACATTCTACTGCTGGTTAGGAGGCTGGAAGCTATAGCCTGGATATGGTTGGGCTCCTCCTGGGGGTGGAGCTCCAGGAGCAGGCGCTCTGGCATAAGGATAAGGTGAAGGAGGATACTGACTGGGTGGATAACCCTGTTGATAAGCATGAGGAGGGTAAGCTCCACCAGCAGGAGGATAATTTTGTGGATTTTGAGAATATGATGATTGGGGCAGAGGTGCAGTAGAGACTGGTGGTGCAGGGCTGCCAGGTTGAGAAGAAGGATTTGAATATGGCGGTTGTGTTGATGGGGGATATGGTGATGTTTGCCCAGTAGGTGGATATTGTTGTCCGGGAGGTCCACTCTGAGCTGGGACACCTGATGACACTGTTGATGGTGGATTATTACCATGGGAACTAGAATTGAATGTTGGAGACTGTGCAGAAGGAGATCCATAACCTGTACTAGGAGGATTTTGTGATGTATATCCACTTGGGGGTGGTTGGGGTGATCTATTTGGCTGGGAAACAGGAGTTGAACCATATGCAGATGTTGGAGTAGTGTTCTGAAATGATTGTGCCTGATAAGGTTGTGGCTGAGAAGTAGTTGTGTTGTATGTACTGACTCCAACATTAGGATAGTTTGAACTTGATTGTGGTGGAGGATATGCAGAATTTCCAGTGTAGGCTGGTTGACTAGGACCTCTCACTGGATAAGGAGAGCCAGCTGCAACAGGATTTCCTGGAGGAGGCGCATAGGGTTGCTGTGCAGTAGATGGAGGATACCCAGGTCCTGGATGAGTTGAGGGTGGATAGTTATTTGGAGCTGTAGTAATTGGTGGCCCATATGTAGAGTTTGGAGGATATCCTTGAGGTTGTTGGGAAGGATTTGGAGGTCCATAGCCTTGTGCTGGTGGACCATATACTCCCTGTGGAGGATAGCCTGCTTGATATTGTCCTTGATATTGGTTCTGTGGATAAGGTCTTTGACCATATGATTGAGTTGGTCTTGTGGGAGCTGCTGAGACTCCAGATGGAGGACGGTAAGGCTGCTGTGGTGGACCCGGAATTTCTGCACCACTAGCTGGAGGATTTATTGCTCCCTGAGGGACATTTCCAGTTTGAGCAAGTTGATGTGGGGGCTGTAAATGGTAAAAGCAATCAATACAAACTATATAACATGTTATCTTGGGGAATGATTTCAATCAATTTAAAAAAAAAGATATGCTTGATAAATTAAAAATACGTACAGGTAAAATTTGTTGAATATTTTGATTAGCATCGGCCACTGAAGCCAAATAAACGAGATTTCTGTGTAATACTTGCTGGTATTGATGACATTCTACAAGTTGCCCTTTCGCTTGATATTCTTGTATCGTTTGAATTAAATGAGCGTTTTCATCCAACATTTTTTGGATTTGGGCAGGACTCAACGGCGGCCGGTTACCACGAGGTGCAAAAGCAACAGACATATTTCTAGATTGTAATTGTATTGATAAAGTTAGTTAAAACATAATTTTGTATGAATTTTTAATTAGTTTAATCACAAAAGGAATTTGTACACTAATAAAATGAAAAAGAAAAAGTAAAATACAAAGACTACAGAGCACCAGCAGCTATGTTATTTTTCTTTTTGACTGTTTATCAGCGTTAGCAACCTGAAGTGGACTGATTATCGTACCAACGGCGTAAAATTATCGTACATGGATCGAAATTATC
>JAOSYY010000014.1:8971794-9019111 GCA_025727935.1 Hebomoia glaucippe
AACATTACTTGTTTCGCAATTCTATTTACTGTCGAATGTCAAAAATAATTTTGTAAATTAGTTCAGATGCTGAGCATTCAAAATTATCGAAGCGAAATATTGTTATAGACGTAAAATACCGTTCAATAACAAAAATAATCTTAAATGAATTAGTTTTTCGTTAAAAAATCCAGTACAGATCTTTATGTCTAAAAATAATTAAATATATCTAAGAATATTTGAACTTTATTGATTGAAGTGTTGAATAACTAACATTAAGGCCGGCAACGTATCTCCAAGCCCCCTGGTTTTATTGAACTCCATGAGCGACAGTAATCACATACCATCAGATGAGCTGTTTGCACATTTATATATAATAAAAAGTAATATAAAAGTATCTTCACGTAAGAATTCACTGTTATTGTTGCTTAGTTTTAGTAAATCCCACAGCTCTACAATAAACACAATATAACAGATTATAATATTTCAACAAATTGATTTCTATAGCTAATCTGTGTTCCCCATTATAGATGACTAACGAAAGTAAACACTTAGAAAATACAGTATTCTTTAGTATAGAAAATTGAGTATAAACTAACATAATATAATCTACACTATCGACGTTATCTGTCAAGCGCTTGTGACAAGTCCAGTAAATAGTTGTTTGTATCACCATGCTGCTCATTTTCTAAACTATTATATAGTCATTACTAATAATGACCTCCTTTGAAATAAGTTAAATTAGAGGGAATATTTAACGGTAGAGTAATAGTTGCATTTCTCGGTAAATGTAGGACAACATCATTAAACAAAAGGCTACGTCATATCTTTTTTTACAAGCATCTCAGACATAAGTAATGTTAATTTCGGCTAACTTTGACATTGGTACATTTTTCCGTTAAAAAATATTGTGAGCTCTATACACTTGGCGCGGTTTAGAAGCAAGCTAAGTTACAAAACAACTATTTCTTTCATATAGGAGAAACAACTTGATAGCCTGAAATTCTATACATATATTTATTTAATCAAAGCCTTGCAACGTATCCGATTTGACACCTAACTGCTCGAAGTCCGAATATAAATACAGTGCCACCTCATCGCAAAAACAGTTGCAATACTAGAACTATGTAGGCATCAGAACTATTTCTATCATTCCCTTCGGTCCAGTACCAACCGTTATAACCCAGTAGGTACTGTTACTTTGTAAGTAATCACGGTCAAGATTCTCTTGAACTCAATCGATTCACTTAATTAGATTCGATCGTAGAACATTGTCGCCTACTATGATGGATAAACCTTTGGAATGATTATCGTCTTATGTGACATATTTAAAGTACTCAAAATTATTTGGAAATAAATGTTTAAATGTATTCTTAATAACATGCGCTTATCAGGCAGATTAGAGATTAGACTTAGGTGATTGTAGGACCCGAATTAATGACTATAAATGAAGATACTGATGCTACCTTAATTAATTATAGAGAATTAATATTTTATTGCAAAGTAATGTTTAAATCGTTCAAATTTAATATAAATGCCAGACTCTAAACCGCCCCTTTAACATGATACTGTACCTACTCGATTATCTGTTATGGATGTAACTATATTGAATTTCAATAATGCAATTTAAAATTCGAAAATAAATAAAACGCCTTTTGTTCACTACGCATATTAACGATACTTTGAATAAATCGAAAATAATTCCATTATGTACCTAAATATATCGTTAAAAAATCTTTTAGAAATGACGTTTAATCATGAAACAACAAGAACTAGGTATGTATTGTTTGAGGCGTGAACAGAAATCGATGGTAAATCATGAGAGCATACAGACAATGGTTGTAAAAATGTGCACGGGAAAGCTACTTTTACATATAAGTACCTACACAGTTTCTAAGGTAACATTGACTTAAACTGACTGTTTAGATACATATTAGATACGTTATCACACTGTAGATAATGCTAGGACAACGGATTGATGCAGTATTAATACAGTTTAGACTGGCCTACGAGTTTGAGACCTATTGCCATTTTAGTTAAAGTGGTCCACACGTAATATATGAACCTCATAATTTGCCATGTCAACATTTTCTTCGTTTTTATTGATACAACCGTACTTTTGTCCAATTTTCATTTATAGTTCGTCAATTTAATTCTCATCTTTTATACTCATATCATCCTCCGCGCAGTCAGTGTCTTTCCTACACGCCTATATGCGACCTTTTTAGTCATACTTCTTGTATTACTATCCTTCTTTCGTATGGCAAGCCCATACCGCGCTTATCTTACTTCTTATCTCTAACTGATGTTACTTTCAAACTTCCTCTTAAAACATATTCCAAATGTTGTCCAATCTTGTCACACGCTTCTCAAAGTATTGATATAAAAACACCCACAAGAACTTAGCTAAATTATTACATAAATACTTGGACTTCTATCATGGTTCACGTCACTGAGGCCAGGAAATGAGAGAAAGTCGATGACATAACTTGTACTTAACGTGTAACTCACAAACAATATGTAATCATAACTATTTTAGGTAATTATAAGAAGACAGCAACGTTTTATTTTTTTGTTAAATTTATTTTTCACTTTTAACATAGTATACGAATAGAGTGAGTGTATAGTATCGAAATTGTCACGATCACCTATTTTTATCTGATATCGGTATAAGAATCATTTATCGGTAAGTGATACTTATGTATTGAATACGCGCTCTCTAATCATATTGTTTCGGACCCTCAGATGTTTAAAGACTTATTTTCCAGCTTTGAAGTGGTTTCCGAATTATATTATCTTTTAATTAACCATTATAATGACATTCTTATCGACAGTTATAAGTTTTCATTAAAATCGTTTCATACAGGAAGGGATGGTTTTTGTCCCGGTTTCCCGTCTCACGTGAGAATGCTTATCCTACTGTATCGGTAGACAACGGCGTGAGAACTAAGGGTAAGTCATAGCAGAAAGGTCAAGTCGATGCATATTTATAAAAGTTTATTCTACTTTTCTATTCTTTTGAATCGGTACAATTGACATCGTAATTTTATAGATTTCGTAAATAGCTTAGTCTTCAAAATTGGCGCAGTGTATTTCGTCATCAATGTCACGGTTTGTCCTTACAATACAGCAGTTAATTAACAACTTGCTACTACAATAACGCAGTCTAAAACTATCAATAGCTCTAGAAAATACTGTAGACATTATGGTATGGATTTCAACAATAAACCCAGCTAATTCACTAACAATACGACTTTCCATTTGTTTTACTTTCACCAATGATTCGTAAAAGGAAATAAAGTTAGCTATCATTTATTGTATTGATATCTTCGGGGCGAGAAAAGTGGAGAGAAGGTCTAGCTCGTGGAGGCAGGGTTTATTTGTAAGAACACTTTTTTGTGATTTCGAACAATCTGAAAACTGTCTTTCGCGTCTGAATGTACGTAAAACTTAGTATATTTTGTCTTTATTATACGAACATTTATCAAATCTGTGCGAATTCAGTTGGAGTCTTAAATTTAAATGTCTTTAAGTACTTGAAATAATATATCGACCGGTAGTTTGTCATTTTTTTGCAGTTAGTTGTACAGGTTAAAAATCAGTGGAAAAACGTCGTATTACAATTCCATAGAGACAACTGCTACAGAGAATAAATAAAGTCGCTATTTATTTTTAGGCATTAATAAGGTAATTGATAGTACGTAATGGCTTCCCATAAAGTTATTGTAATTTACACATGTAGCAATACTGAAAACAATTCATTTAAATAAATCCGAATATTAAGCTGATTTACGTTATAACACCATATAATTGGCTAAAATAACAATCGATTGCCAATCAAATATTTATGACTTTACGGCGATTAGGTTAATGCAAGGTTTGGAAAGTTCGAAGGCTACCTTATGAAACTCATGATCTGCCTACACGCAGTCGTTTTGTTTAATAACGAGCTACTACCGCAAAATTTGCTCGGACCTAGTCAGTATTACCAGAAATAAATATAATGATAGCATTTCTGTTGTTAATGTATGAAAACACCATGCTATTTCACTGTCGTCAGCTGAAGTATACTACAAAAAAAAATGCATCTGATTGGGAATCACAAAATATAGACAATATTTGTTGCATTACAAAATTCTATTTCTTGTCTACATTTATACGATAGGAAGGCATACGAGCATACAGTTCGCTTATACTAAGCGATGCCTGTCCTAGAAGACGTGTTGCCAACCTTACAAGCCTTAGCCATATTATATTATTTGTCATTTGTATATGTTTCACAATAATCTCTGTACAAACTTAAGTTCTGTTTAGGCTCTGCCCCTTAAGAGGTGTATTTTAAATTTTCAGTTATAAATGTCACTACACCTTTAGCTATATAAACAATTCATAGAACGTGGTTACGAATGCGAGAAAGTAAATTTGTAAACACTTAGCAATGTTTATAAATTCACACCCATTTTGAATCGAGATGTGCTCATGTTTTTCAACAATTGCCCTGTTTAATACGATTCATTGCCCATTATGTGTCATGAAGTCCATTCATATTATAAACACAGTTTTTAATAGCTACAGTTATTTTGGTGAAAGATACACAAAAAAAAATATATTAAACTAGAAAGATATAAGTAAAAAAGTTTATTTTCTATGAAAAAAGGTTTTGAGAAATTCTTTTAATGCAATTTGGGTTAATTAGGTAGTTATATTATCTGATCGAAGGCACGGTATTTAAGTGTAACGACCTTAAAACATAGTTATACGTACTATAGACTCAAAAGTATTAAACATTAGTCTTACTGATAATATTTTTTCCGTAGTAAAAAATTCAGCTCTTGGAATATTTTTCCAAGTATATAAATAGATATATTATTATCTATATTTTCCTACATACTCGTGGAGAAAAGTTTCAGTTCGATAGCACAAGTAGACCTGCGATTTTTAGATTAAGTTCATGCCTATTTGTAACTTATTTTTACAAGAAAAATAATAAGAACATGTAACTAAAAGAAAATACATACAACTTTTTGTTTAATATTGGCGGCGCCCCAAGTTAATTTCCTAAAGTCCTTTTAGAATCTCGCGCGAAGTTTTAAAGTTATGAAGCTTTCTGAAATATTCCAATTGTATGTGCAATATTTTCTACAAATTATAAGACAATATTTAAAAAGTATTTCTTAATTTACAGCGTGACCAAGGCAAATAGGAGTTAGTTTTTCTTTAGATTGATAGCCGACCATAAGATTAGTATAATGATTCCTCAGCAATGTGTCACCAATTCATTTTTATTTCGTTCTATTTGGAAATTCATATATGAGTATTGAACGGTACTTGCGTTCTATACGACAACGGCATCTCATGACTCTATTTTATTATTTAACTCATCCTTACGTGATTCCACTTCATTTGTGATTATTGAATTAACCTTGTCATTTATCGTGACTCACCTAACTAGACTACCTTACAATAATTATGATAATTAGCCTCTAAGATCTTATTTGCAATAAATATTGGTTATTGTCCTCCTAAATTCATTTGAATATTACCGCGAGCCCTTTCCATTACTACGTAGCCGGATACACGAGTCACTGAACCGCTCACACATGATACTTTTATGGCATTACCTGTAAAGGTAGATTGTATGTAGTTTTGTGCTCATAAACGATTATCCTGGGTAAGCGTACACAGGTATACCAATGTTTTGAATGCGTTCCAATTAGGAATTTTGATTATAAGCAAAAGAACTTGGATTACACATCCGCAACCTGGACACAAATTTTTCTTTATTAACACCGTAGCCTACTTAATCAGTTTGTAAATCGATATGCCATTCATTCTATAATTTTATACGGATACAACAAAAATACGAAGGATATTATGTCCAAAAGGTAAGATTCTACAATATTTTTACGAATTATAATCTGTTTTTAGTTATATTTTATCACCAGATATTGAATTTCATAAATCCTTCGTATCTTACCAGTGTAAATAATAACGTGTATGTTTAATTCGAAAGACTATAGAGCTAAGTCTGTTCATTACACCGAATGTTACATAAAGGGCATAATTAGTGAGGATCGATATTTATACTTTATGTAATAACACCGTCATCGTCGTCGGCTCGTCTGATCTATTTAAGTTTAAAATCTATTTCCAACTTGCCTTTTTAATTAACTTGCAACTTTTAATAGTACTCTGCATTCAGATCACTATGACTGTGTTGATTCGAAATAATGGCTGAAAGTAGCCAGTTGTAGTGTCTTAAACAAGTTTTTATATTACCTGCAAATTTGTTTGTCGATTATATTTATATTGCTAATTAATTATACGACGAGAATAAATTTTGGTATTTAGAATCCCATTCTTACATCGTTATTCTAGACAATCGCTACTTGATTTTCATGTAGGCAAGCACATCAAAACTTCTTCATAATCACTTCGGATATGTATAACATAGTTAATAATAATTGCCATAATTTATTTATAAGGTAGTTTATTAACAGTATACATATAATTGAGACATGATATACACAGGCAAATTTATGTATTAAAAGTATGTATAGTCTTCTCGCAAATTACTTTGTACGTACGTACAAATTATACCGCTTAATTTATAATGAGCATTATTGATTTATTCATTTATTAGAGTGCAGATTTTTAGAACTATGTCAAGGTATGTATTTATAGGTGATTACAGCACGGAGTATACAAAATAACAATACTTAAATTAAAATAGTATTTAAGAAATCTACTTTCTTTATCTTAATGGTCTATAATTCTTGTACTTACCTACTAATGCAGTGGTTGTTGTTTATTTTGTAATTTATAATAAGACTAGCTGACTCAGCAAACGTCGTTTTGCCACATAAATATACAAAATTTGGGAATGAAAATTTTAGGATTGTATGTATTTTTTAATATTGTATCATAAGAAAGAAAAACATCAATTTTGTCAAATAAATAAAAAAAATATTTAGGGGTGGACCACCCTTAACATTTAGGGAGATGAAAAATAGATACTAGCCGATTCTGAGACCTCCTGAATATGTATAGAAAATTTCATAAGAATTGGTTGAGCCGTTGCGGAGGAGTATGGGAACGAACATTATGAAACGAGAATTTTATATATATTATTAGAATATATAAACACATTAATTTCACGCATATTTCAACGTGCAAGATTCTAACCGAACAATAAGCTGTACCTACATTTTATTATGTAAATACTAATTAAACAAAAACTCTCTCAAGAAATTACAATTAGTCATACGAAATACCTTTGTTCCACGACTTCTTCAGGTTCTCTGGATTTCAATGTGTAATATGACATCACAATGACGTTTTGTGAGATAGTTGCCAGTGAGTCAACTAGTCGTAAAATCAAAATGACGTTGATCTTTGACTATTATTATCTTACACTAAATGCTCTTCTTATCTTGCAAGTCTTGATAAAAAAATTACGTAAATAATTGTTTAACGAAAGTATGTAATGAATTAACAAAATGAATTCGAAATTAAATAATGTGGTATTTAATTGTATATTATACATTTATGATTTTTATGTAGATATAAAAATCGTAAATGTGAAAAGTGTTCACATAAAATAATAAATATACATTTCACAATTTTAATATCTTCAGTCCCTATATTTGCTCCTGATTAAGGTTTCATACTAAACACTTAATGCTTTACTCATAAATAACTTGTTTTAAAATATGACTTGTATTAGCTTTTTAAATATTTCTTAAAACTAATATAAATTAAAATTTTGAAGTTGTCATAACGGCAACATTAAACAAGTTTATCTTAAGCATACCAACTAAGTTTTTTTATCTCACGTAGCAGGTAGAACGCAATCCAATAAACCACCCTTAGAGCATATCGTTATATCTTAAGCTTTTGTCATATAGTTTTCATATACAAATAATAAGAGTAGATAGAAATTCCCGTTAATAAACATTTGAAGTTATTTTAAAAGAAATAATGAAGATGGCATTTTATAAATATGAGAAGACATTCCATATTCATAATACACTTTAAAATTCCCTCCGTCATACATATTTTTGACATACGTTATGGAATTATTGCTACATGAATCCATTAGTATAATATTTATGTTGTAAATAGCATTACTATTCAAGCTTATGTTTTATTGTATCGAATTAGAACAGCTATAAACTCGCATTCAGTTTAACCAAAGCTTAAGGTAACCCCATATAAAAGCACCTGTTTGTTTGGCGTATTAAATGTACTGTTCATTTATGCTGTTTTTTATAAGTTTAGAAGTACACAAAACAACTTAATAATATGCGAATATAATAGCAAGTTTCTATAATATACTATTAAACAATAAATTGTACGTAATGAAAAATTGAATCCTTACTAAATTATTTCTTATAATAATACTTAGAGCACATCTTTAAATACATGTTATTCTAACATTCAGTGTCGTATACATATACATAATTATATTTGAAATACAAAAAATTGCAATTATCAGAGCGTAATAATTACGAGTTTCATTTAAAAACCGGAATTGAACATAGGTAACGTGAATGTAGAGTCAGATTTCTGAATGAAAATAAAATATAACTCACCTCGCCACTCGCACGGTATATGAAAAAGAAGACAGAACTAGCGTTAAAGCCTCCGACTCAAGGACAGCAAACCACAGAAAACTTGTCACTGTTTCGAAACACTGCGACACGAACTGTAAATTATTTGAATCACTATAATGAAACTTCTTTGAAATATTCGTGTAGAAATAAGTACGCAGTTTATAAACAGGTTTTATTTACAATGCTTTTAAGCCACACACAAAACACCTGTAACACACGCAAGATCTGCGGTAACTGAGCGTGTTGCAGTGCTAAAAACCCAGTAAACAGAAAATGCGCTATCAAACATTTAAATGTAGCGCTGAATAATCGACCGCTGCTTCTAAAGCGCTATATTTGTATTTATTTTGACCTGTACATTTCAAAGCTGACTATATCTCTCTATCTTTGAACTTTTAATAACGGAGTGGAATTATATACTAGGATGGAAAAAATATACCACTTTGATTTCAATACAAAACTATTTAAACAGATTAGAGACACATAATTATAACAAACGCGGCTTTAACACGTTTATTTTGAATTTTATTTAAATATGTCATACTCGCGTAAGTATAAGACATTATTATTTCACATATTATTTTATTAAAATGTATCTATTTAGTTTGTGAATTAAATTGTTAAGTGGATTTCGTCTCATTATTGCACTTAATGTGTACTTAATGTTTTATACAATTTCTGCTTATTTCGATTTATAAAGGTATGTTTTTGCAGAATATGTTGAGACATAAAATAACTCCGTTGTAAAATTAGATACAGTAATTATTCCAATTGAACGTTAAAGTTTCGATATATAAGAGCGTCCAAGTCGCTTGATAGTTTGTTTTGGAAGAAAGAGATAGCGTTATAGTAAGGAGTAGAGATACTGCTGACGCGAGAGGAGGACGACCGCTAAACTTCAAGAACGCACAGTGGGCAATAGTATACACATTTTGTACAATTATATGTACAGACTAAAAACACTCGAATGCCAAAGCACGAAAACGAATAATACTAATAAACCTTTAAAAAATCTTAATATTAATTTGAAGATATTTATTTCGTATATGTTGAAGAATTTAAGACTAGATAATTACGAAATAGTTTATGGGTTTTTGTCATACCCATTTGGAATTTTCTATTTATTTGACCGGATGTACGTACAACTTACCTGTATATCAGTACCTTTATCAATATAAAAATTTAAGCGTCATATAAATTGCCGTACAGACCCACTGTGCTTGCGCGTGCGCCGTACCTCCTGTTACCTGGCACCGAGAGCGGCAACTCCACTCCCCGCACCTCTCCCGCGCGTTTCGAATTTTCAACTTTACGAGATTCCAAATGGCAATCGTGGCCAGATTACTAACAATAACTGTCAACATTGTGTGAAGGATTCTCCATTGTTCTCATCGGGCTTGTCAAACGTATGATTTCTTTTGCAAAAAAATATTTAAACAAAAGACATAGGACAGGCAGTACATGCAATAATAAACTCTATATTATACTAACCACATTACTGTTATAAAAAGTTAATTTATATTTAATTTTTGTTGCTTGCGTAAATGAATGCTGTTTAGCGTTTTACATATTTTTTTATTGTTGAGTTGAACATTGAAGGCGAATAGATTTAGGTTATGCAATTTTGACATTGTGTATAGAGTTATAGACCATTCGTTAAGATGCTTGGAAATAACGTAATAACAATTATATCTATCTTCATATAAAGATTTTTATTCAATTCAACTATTTACTTTCTTTTACATATTTACCTGAATAATAATTAGTATAATACATTAAATGTCATCATTTTATTTCACGGAGAATTAGCGTCAAGGTCGTATAACTCTACATCTTAAATATACGTGTTTCCTAGGGAGTTTATAGACACTAAGCTCCAGCCATTACACTATAATGAGATATATTCTATATGTTAAATAAATAATATGATATATAATATCATGATATATTTTGTCTAAAATTTTGAATTATTGTCAATATAATTACTTATATGTATAGAACTATTTCTATACAATATTTCTATAGAACTCGGCGCTTAGTAATTTTAAAAGTATTATTAATATTATGTAATCAACATTAATAATAACATATATTATTAATTTTGCCTAATAATTATAAGTAAATAATGAATATGTAATTAATATTATATTATGACAATGCATATTTTGTGCAATTTGATAATACAAACGTTGGAACCATATTATTAATCATTAAAATATACTTAAGCGCTGTAATTTTGGTGCTTCCTTAATTACATATTAACTCTATAAATTAATTGTTTCACTATTTTTAGTTAACCTGACTAGAACAGTTGATATTAATTACTACATCAGTATACGATTTGTCCGTCACTACTGCTAGAGTTATTTTCTTAGGTCTTGTCAAGTTTTGCTAAGAGATGTATTGACACTTATATTTTGAGACTATTTTGGAAAAAATGCTAAATAAACAGATCCGTAATGTTGAAATTGAGTCTGGCTTTGAGTGAGTGTTTAAAGTTAGCAGAACAATAGTGCTGACCCAAATATGTGTAGCACACCTAATACAAATATCTGAATTGTTATTTTTAAACAGCGAAAAGACTTTTTCAAATAATTTACCGCGAGCGAGGTCAGTGTCTGTTTTACGATTGTACATATCTAAATACGAAAACATCTTTTTCTATCGGGGGGAATCTTGTCATTTATCAAAAATATTTGATTCGATAAGCGATTTGCTGTTACTTCTTATTACCATAGATCATGACACGGGATTTTAAATTATTCTATTGAAGTCAATTGTGTGAGGTGGGTGCCGTATTGTTTGCTATTGGTCGTATATCAGTATTCAGTGTAACAGTGCTGTTACGTATGGTGAAAAGTGTTTTTGGATGTAGTGATAACAGAAAACTTCGTACGTGTTTTGAAGATAGTAAGTACTTTCTACTTTTCAAATTAAACAATTTAAAGAAAGCAATCTATTGTATGAACAAGCGTTTGGTCGCTATACTGTATTATAGGCAATAACTTTGCTTAAAATGGAGGCCGCCTGCTCATCATGTACTTTGCTTTGATGCAATCCAACGAGGTTTATTCTTCATTTGTTAATTATAAAAGCGATATCTATCAACGGGTTGAATGAAGAGAGATGGTAAAGAGTATTGTTAAATAAGTTACAAGTGTAAATAAGTGTTCATATTTTTTTTAATTTTGATAATCCGTTAGTACACAATTTTACAGTTGCTGCTAAACTTTAATAAAATTTGGGTATAATTTTAAATATTAAGAAAAGTAAGTGTTTCTTTATTTCCTATTGTATATTAACAGTGGCAATGTTATCACGGATTGCTGGATGGTGGAGACATTCGCTCAAAACTCGTCCGCTACTTACGAATACCGTGGTGTATGCCAGTTTCTATACAGCAGCAGAACTCTCCCAACAGACATTTAATAAAATATATTCAGTAAGTAGATGTTTGAGTTGATTTTGCCCGCAGCGATTATATATAGTATACATGATGAGAAATGGTGATGATTAAAAAGTTTTACCTGGTCAAAGTTCCATCAAAATCTGTCCTTCCGTTTAGAGTTAGAGTTCCTTTTGTTAATTACAGTTTTTGCTACAAGTACTATTCATATATTTGCACTAGCTTTGATAAAAATACAAAAAAACTTCTTAGCTTGAGGATTAGTTTAAGCCAATAATAATAAAAGTCTATCTATCCTTATATATCGTAAAAATATTTCTTAGTCAAAATTGTAAAATTTATTTTAGGTCCAAAGTACGTGGAATTTACAAAAAATTTGGCAAATTGGCAAGTCATAAGACCGATAAGATATAACAATCTTAAAAAATTTCATTTACAATATTGACAATATACAATAATGAATTATCTTATTAAATGCCAAAATCGGCTGTTTGGCAAAATGTAAATAATATTTATATGTTATTCTATTTTTTTCAAGCCTTCTTTGGCATAGAATATGTAAGATTTGACTTTTTTCTTTCGGTGCTCACATTTGGTTTAAGTAGTAGCAAATAATCTTAATCACATATTATTAATTAATATATATTTAAAAAAATATTTCAGTCGTAGGTAGTTTTTCCATTAAAAATACATGCTCTATGACACTAGTATATTTAAGGAGTCTAGCATAAAATATTTTATATGATTTTGTATTGTTGTAACTATAATTAAAAGAGATTCAAAAGAATTGGCAGCGGTGGGATTCGAACCCACGCCTCCGAAGAGACTGGTGCCTTAAACCAGCGCCTTAGACCGCTCGGCCACGCTACCTCTGACAGAAAATTCTTTTTTTTTATATTGTATCCCGGTAGATACCATAGGATATATTAAAAAAATGTAAAATATATGAAAATGAAGCTTATACTTCGTAATAAAATGAAAATTATCAAAGTACGGTGTGAAATAAATAATTATGAATAATTTGCTTTCAGCCTGAAAATCCCGACTTAGACTTAAAAAGTGCAGGTCGTATCGTTCTGGTGGGTAGTTCTATATACGCACCAACACTCTACTTCTGGTAATAATTAAATCCTTAAATTATTTAATTCAGAAAGAGTAAACGTGTAAGATTAATAAAGTTTTTAAAAAAAACCTAAAGTATATATTATAATCCCACAACACAGTTCCCCCTCCCCTTTAACTTATTTTAGTCTTTAAAAGGCTCGTAACTAATTTTCTAATCAATTTTCCTATATCATCGGCCTGTTTTTACAAAATATTTTCTTCAAAATTGATGCTATCTCTTATGATAGTATGTATGTTTTTGCCTTAATAGAGTCTCATTACAACTAGTTACTAACAGCCACTGTTTAGGTATATATTTAGTTATCTATTTTGACCATTCTTAAAAACACAAGTTATCTGCACACAGCTTTTCGTTAGGCTTTTTATGACGTTTTTAATAACTACCCGCATTAATGCAAATAAATACATGGACAACTTTATCGACTTAATAGCTATTGAAGCGGTGAAATTACTATTATGAAAGTAGGATACGAAATCTAGTTCAGATGTTGTACAGCGATATATACACAGTTTATATTTGTATACACACATGAATAAATACATAAGTTCCAATTCATTGAATACGCCAACGCAACGTGTCGTTGAAAGTTTATCTTATTTCCTTACTTTTATGCATATTACTCAATGAATACTATCACGAGTTAATATTAAAAATATTAGTATGGTTGTTATGTACATTCGTGGATATACGAGTATAGGCACAGACTCATCTATCAATCTATAGTATATATTATAGCAAGATACCACACATAGATATAAAATTAATTAAAATATAATAAAAAGCCTTTATTGTTGAATTTTGTTTGAATTACACACACACATATATATATATATATATATATATATATAATGGCTTCATTTAAGTAAGGGATAACATATTATATTAATATAATTGCGGTATACTTTGTTGGCGTCATAGTGATATATACTTATTAATAGCTGTGCGTGCGGTCACTCGAAAATTTGTATAGAAAATGTAAGGAATTTGCTTTGCTATAATTTTTTATACATGTGTACATGGTATATCTGCATCTGGAAAGGGCTTGAGGCTCAATTGATTACAAACGATACTTTAGCCAGGTGGCGTTTTTCAATAATAAGCTACCTCTATTTTTCCGATAATTCGGAAAATGTCAAAATGGCTGAAAATATATTTGTGCTATCCTTAATAATATCTCTTATCAATATTTTATAATTGAGAACTTCATATTATTTATTAAAATCAAATTAATTTTACAGGTACAAATATCTCGACCGTAAGTTCGTTGGAACATCTGCAAAGATTGTTTTAACGAAAGTGGCCTCTGATCAGTTTTTTATGACACCAGTGCTACTTGCTGCCTTTTATACTTGTAAGTACAGTGGAGGATTTACAGTCTTGACCGCCGCAGGCATCAGGCCATGTAGTATAATATGTGCGCGAGCCTTTAGAATATTTACGTACTTTAAGCTAACATCAGTGAATTTTTGTCACGATTGGCCGCCCTAGGCCTGGGCTTCCTGGGCCTTAGGGAAAGTCCGTCACCGTGTACGTACATAAACATATTCTCTTGTTAATGTTTACGTTGTATAGAACAAAGTTCCAAACTAAAAATTTATACATATAAATAAAACTGTAGTCTCTGTTTCTACTAGCAATGTAGCATCTTTGTGTCTGTTGTTTTTTGCTAAAAAAGCAACACAATTTATAATACTTTTATATATTTGCCAGTCTCTAAGTTTCATCTAGCCTACAAAATATCGGAACCGATTTTGACAGGCCTTTTATTGGAAGAAAGCTATTGTCGTTCAGAATATATTTAAAGTGTTTAATGATTATCATTGCCATTTATAAATAAAATCAATGATAGTGAAACCACAGAGCATTGTATTAATCCATATAAGGATACTTTTTAAGATGTCTTTAACTCATGTGAATAGGGAATTACTGTAGTAGTATATAATAACTCATATAAATATGACTCTACATTATAATATAACACTTGTATGAAGCCTTGTGCACTGTGCATATTGCGTAATTTTATTTATACTAGGTTACGTGAGATTAAACAAGGAGTTATGTTCCTTACTATTTACTTATGTAGAAATAAAATTATTTTTATAAACATGTAACTTTACTATGTTTTACAGTGATTGGGACTCTTGAAGGCAAAGATGATGTATTTGAAGAATTAAAACAGAAATATTGGAAGACGTTCATGGCCAACCAAGCCTTCTGGATTCCAGGACAAATAATAAACTTTGCTTTTGTACCATCTAATCTACGAGTCGTATATGTAGCTTCAGCTTCATTCCTTTGGATAAATATTCTTTGTTTCATTAAGAGACAGAAAATTGACGCTAAGGAGGAAATATAATTTGTTAAACCGAAATATTGTTAGAATATTAGTAAGCAAGTTACCAAAGAACCAATTTATAAACGATTTAAGCGTTCGTATTTATACATTTCAGAATAATCTTATAATTAACGTGTAACGTATGAAAATATAGATATACATATCTTGATCTAAAAATATATTATTCAAAGAATTGAAACGTTTATTTCTCTATAACTCCGGTGAAATCACAAAGCCTTAAAACAGTTGGCCAAGCATTAAAAGTGATAAAATAACAATTGGAATAAGAATAACCTTTAAACATTTGGTTAGGTGGCAATACACATTATTATTAAGATTTAAGAAATACGAATTAGCCTTGGGCTCTACCAGATCAGCGTCCTAAGATACAATACGTATCTGTACATATAATTTCATTTCGATATATTAATTAGAATTAGGTGAAAATTGACAACGATTGGATATAAAATATGAAGAATGATTAAAATTTTTCTGCATAGCAACACAATATTCTCATCCTTGAAGGGTTAAGTTAAAAGGTATATATTCTATCATTTCCTTGTCTACCTAACAGGCAGCAATGAATTGTTCGTAGTTAAAAGTGTTAATAAGTGCACTGTGCAGTGTTTTATAATATCAGCATTGTGAGACCCTAATAAGATCACTTTGAATACTCAGAAATTGTTATGGCTTCTCTTAGACGACTTCATTTACTCAATATTCCTTTAAGTTCTTCTTCAGTTAATATTGAGACGTGTTCACGATACGTACAGTTAAATAAAACTAAAAAAATGGAAGAAACAAGTAACTATCAACATTATTTACTGCTATGGATCTACTTCTTATATTTGTTTACGTTTCCTCGGCATCACTAATTTTATTATTTCCAATACTTTTCAAAACGTTTTTTCAAATAATATTTAACCAAATTAACTTCTCATTCTCTATCAACAGATTTGGAGAATGGTATTATTGATTTTTCTGAACCATTTTCAAACGATTTAATTGAAAATTTTGGTCACAGAATAATGCCGATATTAAATAGTGTTAGTAGCCTTGTTGCAGTTGTAATGTCTTTCATTGTAGGGTTCGAGGTAAGTGTTTCTACTTTATATTTTAAGGACAGTATCTTTCTACGAAACCTTACCAATTATTATCCTCGATTGAATACAAATTTTACAATATTTTTATATGACTACGATTATTTACGAAATTGTGATGTAAAAACAGAATCATGATAAATGCAAAATAAAACTAAAATGCTTTTTTACAAAATTTTGTTATTCTTATATTGGAATTAAAGAATATTCGGTGTACTTTTGCTTATTGTACAAATAGGAGAAATAATTTATTTTTATCTTCTAACAAAAAATAATAATAATATTTTCTTTCAGCATGATAGGGTTTGGAAAAAGGTTAAAATTAAAATAGATGACATATTAAAGTATAATGTGTTACGTGTATTAGTTTTGATCGTTTTGTTTGTACTTTTACCTGCGATTTTAATATTCATAACGGCTTGCTTAGCCTACAAGTACATTTGCTCCATAATAATCAAGAGGAGCGATGAAAACTTCGTTGCATTTCTTGAAAGTTTTGATGTATTTTGGAGCTTGGATGATGATGTAAACAAAAATATAATTGAGGTCCTCGGCCTCATTAAAACAGATTCTCCAGACATATTAGTTAATAAAATAAGGCAAAAATTATATAGCTTAATCTCTAATACATCGGTAGAAAAAATATTCTACAGGAGACATGAACAATTTGGATTTTATTACTGGCACAAAAGCAACTGTATTGATGTATCGCAGTACATAAGAATACTTAAAGTTTCAAATATGAACAGAATTGCCAAAAAAGATTTAGAAGTCATTATGACGGACTTATCTCATAACTCTTTGCCATATGATGGAGAGGGTCTTTTCGAGATATTAGTAACAGATACTCAAGTAACCGAAGAAGACTCTGTCGAAAACTATGCAATAATATTCAGAGTTCATCATTCCGTTGGAGATGGAATCGCATTAATCGAGTTTTTATGTAAAATCTTAGCAGATAACGATCAAGATGTACAATTATTTCAGCCACCAGAAGTGTGTAATCTAATAGAAGAGAATATAGCAAAAGATTTTTCGGATTTAGCAATGAAGGTAAGCGAAATTATTCTATGTGCAGTAGATGGGGTAATACGGAAACCTGACCTTAATTCTCTGCACGGCCCTATCCTAGAAGGAAAAAAATATTTCAAGTGGATCGATTCTGACAATAAATTATTGGAAATGGTAAAGGAAATTAAGGAAAAACAGCATCATTTCAACTTTACAGATATTTTAGCTACAGCTTTATCTTCTGGCTTACGTGATTATTTTTCTCAGGTATTATACTTTTCTTCAATTATTTTGTCTCATAACTTCAAATCTTATTGTTATTATTGCTGTATCATTCGTTCATATTCATAAAGCAAACCTTTTAAAGTACATTCTTAACAGACTATGCTGTATATACCTGAAGACGTAGCAGTTATCATTCCTATAAGGTTAAGTGAAAATGGGGAGTCTTTAATTCTTGAGAATAATTTTGCTGTTAGCATACTGCCTCTGCCATTAACAGCGGATCTGAATAACATTAGCAAATGTTGTAATCGCTTACGTAAGAGTCTAGATCCTTTGGTGAGTGATTTTGCATATAATTAAATTTAAAAAAAAAATATTCATAAATAAGTTTTTCATGATAAATAATACTTACATATAGATTGGAACGCTGTTGCACTAAAGTGTTATTATTTTTCATTAATACATTTGCATAGGTGCATTCAACTAATTTTTATTATAATAAATAGTATATGTTATTGTTTGTTTTCTTGATTCCAGACTAATCACTATCTACTAAAATTATGTAATGTTTTCCCAAAATCTATACTAGAATCGATATTAAATAGCAATCAGGCAACAATGGTTTTTAGTAATATTCCCGGGCCAAAGAGTTTGAGTATATGCGGCTGCGTAGTTAAGTCTTTGGTATTCTTTGTACCAAATAAAGGAACAACGGGTCAGTCATAATTTTTATTTAACCTTTAATTATGTATATATTATTATTTTAATTATATTTTTGTATTTATCGATGAAAAGTTGTGAAGTGTTCACTGGGCTTTATGATTGAAATAAAATTTTATTTTATTTCCAAGGTGTTGGAGTAACAGCTCTTTCGTATGGCGGTGTACTTAGACTTGCAATAATGGCAGATTCAGCAGTTCTATCTAAACCTGACGATCTTTCAGTTATATTGAAAGGTATGGTTCGTGAGATTGAGAGGGTGCATAGAAAATATTATATTAGCACATAAATAATTAGCTTATAGCAGACTTGGCTTTGCAATGGCTATTCAGTAAAAGGTAACTTTATATTTTCTCATTTAGTTAGTTAATTTTTTACTATATTTAATTGTACTTACCTATAATAAATTTAATTTAACAGATATGGAGTATGTCAGAAGTAAGCTGTATTAAGTCTTTTTAACATAGAAAATCATCAATTATATTTTATCGCATGCTACGACATCACGATAAGATATTTCCTTGAACCATATTTATGTAAGAATAAGAAACTTTTGTACTTAAATATAATTTAATTTTAATAAAGAGAAAAACGTGAAATTAAAATATGATTTTTCTTACACAGACTCCTCAAGCATCGATTTTAATTGGATGTTTTCTAAAAACAGCAGATTACATTTCTTTACCTGCAATAACTTAAATATTTATAATATATACGTTTTTATTAATTTTTCAATTATCGTTCCATAGCTCTATACGTAGAAAATTTGGAGTCAATCCTAGTCTTATATACGAGAAAGTAAGTTTATTTGTTCGTTACGTTAATTTACGTGTGTGATTTCTGTATCAATCCACAACCAGATATGACAGATAAAACGTTAGGACAAGGTAGTACCATACCATAACATACCGTGTTTGGACAGTACGTGAGGCATTGCCATGGGTATAAAAATATTTATACTAATACCTCTTCAAGAAGTAATGTAAGAGACGCATCACGCTCCCCGGACGTCAAACATACGAGTTGGTCGTCAAGTTCGAGTCGTGCTCGCTCCGCGGTTCTCACAACGTCCTGTATACGTTCTTTCAGTTGCTCTATACGCTCTTCGAACCAGTGTTTCTGTATTATACTCAAACAAGCTTTCTACACTATTACTTGGAATATATCAGAATAAAACCATTCAAACACATCAAATTGATATACCGGCTGTATTCTTTATATATTTTTCGGAAATTTTAACGGGTTTCTTTTAAGCGCCATTTTTACAACCGTGCGTTTGTCGTTGAAGTTTAAGGTCAAAGAAATGCATTAAACATATTACATTATATCTTTTGCTGTAGATACTACCTTAGAGATGTTATCTTGCCTTTAAGAAAGATTTAGGTAGCTATTAGATACCTCAATCATTTTTCTCTCTCTAAGCTTCATGTACTTTTCACCAACTGTCAGCAATGCCTTGTTTGCTTCAACAAGCCTTGTCTGATTCCTCCTCATTCTCTCACGAAGTTTAGATATCTTCTGATTGCGAGAGTTAACTAGACGGCAACGATCATCATACGCGCAGAGCAATGCTTCATACCTAGCTGATAGTTCTTCATATCTGAATAGTGAATTGTTAGTGGTGTTAATATAGTCTGATTACGCTATGCGCAAAACCTGACGCATGTTATTATGTATTAAGCCTCTTAACAATATTATCTAATACTGCAATAGATAAAAAAATAATACTTACTGATACTGGAGACACACAATGCTCATAGTAGACCAGGTTTCAGCTAAATCAACTACATTTCTAGGTTTCGTCTTTTCTAGAAAGAACATAAGCATTTAAATTTACATGTGAAAAAAAAAATATGTTTATAGTTCTAAATTAACTGCTGATAAGCTCTAAGATACAAAATTATAATAATGTCGCATGAACTTCATGTAAATATTCGCAAAATTGTATTTCGAAATAGGTTAATGTTTAATTACAAAATTTGCTTAGCTACCAGAATTGTTTGCTAGTCTGATGTGAAGCTAATAAATGAATGTAATACTTACGATATGATTTTTAATAACAATACCTGTGTCAGAAAACTTAGACCCTTTAAGATCTGTGGCGTCTAAATCTTTTTCCTTATTGTGTACATGGATATGTTTAGATTTGCACAGCAGTAATTGATCTTCGTAATTACGAGTCTTTTTTAAACTTTTCTCAAGACTTTGTAATATTTTCTTTGCGTTCTGGAGACCATCGAAGAAAGTATTATATATCGCAGTTGGCTGAAATTAGAAATTAATATACCTGTTCTTGTTAAAATTATCTTAGAAGTCTTTGATTTCTTTTTTAATTTAACCGACCATATCTTCATTTATTTCGAAACATTTAAAGTTTACCGGAGCAAATAAGTTCTTGTTATAATAATTCTGGTACATTTCTTTAAATATTTATAGTATATTTCCCACTTTTAATAAATACAATTAAAACAACAACAAACAACGTTAGATTGTGACATTTGATTTTTATTTTTCTATTTGCGAAACCATAGTGTATTAAGTACCACAAAACATTATTATAGATCTATTGAAATTTGGTATCCTATAAAAAACTTAGATAATTTCTATTGGAACAACAATTCAAGAGATAAAGAAGGTAAATTTTTATCTGGCAATAAAAATGCAACATATTTGTCAATCATTGTTTATTCAACTACAACAAAAGGCATAACGATTACAACTAAATCAGTCTAAAAATATTCTACATCTCACTACAACATTTCGTATAAACCATCTAAAAGGATAAACACTACATAAGGTGCATTTGCACAAATAATATAATTATTGGCTTCATAAAGGACAATGTAACATTTACAAAGAACTTTAATGAGAATTCTTCAGTAATTCTACATTGCCAAAATATTTTAAAGCAAATTTGTTTGTCTATGGTTAACTGATTTTTTTTATGAACTAAATAGGAATTAAACCTATTGGTTTAATAATGTTATAACATTATTAACTTTGTAAAAATTAAACGAAAGCAGATGCCACATAACAATATTATTTTATCAAAATATTGTTTCAATTCATTTGATAAACGGTGAAAATATAAGTTTTATTGCTAAAAAAAATCAAGAATATAACCACAGACTTATTACACCAATATTCCTAAGATTTGTAAAACGAATAAAATATGGAAGACATTGTTTTGTTTTAAGCCGCTCAAGCATAAGCTTTACTGGGTCATTTAGAGTCAGAATTTCATAGGCTGCGAGGCAGTAGTACTATTGGGATATTCCAATATTTCACACATTAAAAATACCCAAATTGCAAACAAATAACTTAATTGCTAAGTTATATTGTCCATATACCTAAATCTTGCCATAGCTCAAAAAAGCCTGGATCCAATAACTTTTTTAAAGAGGTCCAACAATGATAGTAATTTGTTGACTTTTGTAGGTTCTCAGCTCTTAACCCAATTTAAAGCGACCATACCACCTCGCTAGAGTAGTTTATTTGTTTAATAACAGTTAACATTCATAAAACACCAACAATTTCCCTTTGCAGGTTTTGATTATACATGTATATTTAAAACAATTGTAAACAGAACTATACTATTAAAATAATTGTGATGCTGAGTTAAAGAGATCACTAATCTTCAACCAAGAGATTACAAGAGATTAATGGCGATAGTGAAGAGGAATGGACATAATGATTAACAAGTTTAGCTAATGATTTTGTACTATCTTTCTGTGTTACATCACAATTTATAGTCTACATAAGCCTTTCAGGTTTCAAATATCATAATAAAAACAGAAATTCATTTGTGCATGTAATACTATAGTAATCAGATATAATAATTGCTTTCTTCTATAGGAACTCATAAAGAATAGTTTAATAACCACAGGCTTATTGTGAAGAAAAACTGTAGAAATTTTCTACATAACCTATGTAACTGAAATGATTATATATTTAGCAACTTCAGAAATAACAATATGAATATATGCTTTATTTATAATATGAATATTCCTATAATTTACAATATTAATACTTCTTAATATTCATATTATAAATTATGTACCACTAAACAATCTTAGTAGTGATACAATACAGGTGTCAACTAATAACTGGTAACAATAATTGCTTATTTAACTAGCAACTGGTGTTTTTGAACTATTTCGTAATTATTGCAATAGCGAGGCACTTAATATTGGAGATTATTTCGATACTGTATATTTTCTTATTTCATAAAAAATTTAATTGCCAAAAAGCAAAGATTTATCCAATATCTTTGGTATGCATATTTCAAAAACTATAGATTTGAAAACAAATAAATCAACGATAAATGTAACAAACATAATCTGTAAAGAAACTACATTACGATAAAACAATCTTAAAGAATATTGGTTCGAAAATGGAAAATATATTGAGCTTTGGAAATTTTTTGCCTTAAAAGATAATATTGTTACCTACTGAGATCCACAATCAACTGTAGATTACTAAATTTAAAAATCCTTGAAAATACACGACTACGATAAAAGTTACATTTGCTTAAAATTTTTACCAATTTTCACACCCTGTATATCTTACAATCTATCGATCTTGTTCAGATAAATTGACGAATGATATTGATACAAAAATATTTTGGCATTACCTTAAGTTCATTTAAAAATACTAGAAGTTATTACTCATATGTTAAAATGATCCACTATAATCTTAAAAATTTTCGAAAAAAAATACTTGTACCTTAAGTTTAACAGCACATACAGTTATGAATATTCGAAATTATATTTTACCTAATTTACGTGAAATTATGTCACTCCAAATTTTAAAATATGGATCCATTTGTACATGTTTCGTCACAATTCTCCTAATATTTTTAAATTTACTCAGCATTATAAAATTTAGTAAACTACAATTGATTGTGACTTACACTACCGAAGATTTTCATATAGGTGTGGTGTGCTAGTCTCATAGTGAGTTTGTGATGTTTTGAAATAGTCTCTTGCCCCACCACGTCTCCAGGTCAAAAGGTTCGAAGTCGCGAAGTACTGGGCTTGGATCATCATCTTGATAGTACAAACTTGTTGGTGGTGTTGGTGATGAACTACCAGAGCCTAAAAACAAGCAATATTTTTCATTTTTAAGTTAATACATAATGCAATGCTTTTATATATACATGATTTACAAAATTATTATATAGATATATTTGCTAATGATAGAAAAACATTGGTCTAACAGTTTCAGAGACTAGCCAGATTTTTCTTTATAAAATGTGTGTGGTATAAGTACCATACATAGTTTTATACACTTGAGAAAACATCTGTTGTTGTGATTTTTAATGGGACACAACTCTGTTCAAGAATCAGTCAGATTCTAAGGAGTGGTATTTAAAAGTGAGAAAACCAATCTGTAAGATCTTCCTGAGGCATTCATTATAGCAGTTATCTACAGACTAGCGGTTAGATATCTTAGCCGCATGTGATCATTAATGATATTCATAATACAATGTGTTCACTCTAATACAGAAAAAAGTATAATTCTTAATATATGGACCATAGATAATAATATATCCACTATTTACTTACCAATTGTGCTTGTAGGGGTTGATGGTTCACTATCACAATTAGCTGTTTGTGTCCAAGCTGCAAAAAATATTTAGGGGTCTTAGTATACACCTCTTGTTTACATAATATTTCAGTGTTAAGGTAAGTATAATAAATATACCACCAAATGGTAATTGTTATTCTGGAGACTTAAAAATTTAATATCTATTGTGTCTAATGTAGACACAAAAGATATTTAATTTTTCTATCAATATTTAACAGTTAGATGGTATACATATATGCAATAAGGTCAACATTGTGGAGTGAAATCTAAGTTATGCTCCATGTCTATCTTGCTCCTTGACTTGGGTTATGGACTGTGAATAAAATTTAATTATTTATCTTCAGCATTCTGTTGAAATTAAAAAAAATGATGTTTCTTAAAGCTTGAACAGCAATAATCATTATTTATTATTTTAAGAATAACTATTATTTATCTTTGAAAATTGATCATCCCTGCTTACAGTACATGCATGTGAGTATGCATATATACATTAAATTAATAATACAACTACATATATTAGAAAAATAAGGTTGTAAAGTTTAATATAAATTACATTTCTGCACTTACTTTCACTTATGTATCTTATTATTTCTTCGTGCTGAGGAGTTATAACACAATGCTGTATTCTCTGGTGGACTGTTTTCTTACCATTGGAATGAAAAATCGGTTTGGGCATACTGGAAAACAATGTGTTTTGATATATATTATACAATAAAGAAAATAATTTATTTTAAATTTATATACAAATTAGAAGCTATTGCATATTAATTTTTTTTTATTATTTAAATATATCGTCTCTTCCGTATTGAGTAAAAAAAAAATAAAATCACGTAGGGATATTTATCCCACTGAAAATTACACGTTTAAAGCATTTTTTTAATAATACGCATAAACGTGAACCTTTGAGCTGAGGTTATGTAAAGAACCATGGTGAAACTATCGTGCGGCTCAAATTGCATCATATTGAATAAGATCTACGTACTTAATTATTTCTCCATTATCTGAATCAGATGATTTCCTGCTGTGATCCTTGCGACTATCTAATCGTTCCAAATTTTGAGACAAACCTACGGAAAATAATTATTATGTATGAGAAATATAAAACAAGGAGGTTAAAGATCACGGGTGTAATTAAGAACACCATCTATTTACCTCTTCTAGTTTTAGCGACAATCTTGCTAGGGCCTTTAGATACAGTATACATTTTAATTTACCGAAATTTAAATAAAAAATATTGTAGCGAATTAGCAATAGTTAGGTATGTATCCAGGCGCTACTCCAATTTATTCTAAGACAGTGCATGTGACATCTGAGTTTTGACATTACCTAATGACATTTGACACTTGACAGACTGTTAGTTAAAAGTGACTGATAACTAACCATATTGCATATTCTTAATTTCTTAGTAGTCTAAATAGATGGCGGTAAGTAACCATTAATTGGTAATTCTGGTAATCATATAAAATATCCATTAATAAAATTAAAAAAACAGAACCTAATTATATGCTACATCTTTATTTTAATATTTTTTGGTAAAAATTATTTTTAATTTTGTATCGTTGACATTTTCAATGAACCTATTTAAGGGAAAACATTTTTTTAAAGATTTGTCTTAAGAATTGCTTCATAATTAAATGTCAGCTAAAACAGTTAAGTTTTAGAGTTGTAAAAGCTAGTAGGTTTCTAATAGAACATAGGTAGGTAGTAGGTAGTAGGTTTATAATAGAACAGCTATAATATATTTTACGGGATTTTAATTCGCCCAAATTAAATTCCGTTATATCAAATAAAATTAGATACAGTATTGTATTATACTAAATTTACTACTTATTTAATTACACAAAAATTCGTAGTATTCAAAGCTCGAAAGGCTTCTCACGTAATAATTTAAAATTGCAAAAATTATTATAATAAGGTATTTCTTCGTAATACAATAATATAGTTCCCTTTTCCATTAATTCAATATTCAAAATCTACTTTTAAAAACTCTGTATGGAAGAGTAGGTAATGTTGCGTTATTTCCGGCAATTACACGATGCGACGACAATATTGTCGTGACGTGAATTAATAAGACATGCAACGATCATACAAAAAGAAAACCCGCACTTCCTGCATTGAAATTGCCTATATGCCTAATTTCCTTTTTAGATACCATTAATTATGAATAGTTGATATTAAAAAAAGTTTTAAATATTATTAGGCACTCGTGTGATATTTTCAATTGGGAAGTTGGGTTTTTAAAATTAGCAACAAAATTCCAAGGATGACAAAAAAATATTGGCTCGAAAGCGATTTTACCTAAAGACTTTCGCCATTGTAACTTTCACTTAACGACCATTTGAATGCACAATTGCGGATGTATCGAATTTTAACTCGTTTTGCGCGCTGTAACTAATTTAAGTGGTACTTAGTGTACATTTTATTGATGTCAAATTGCAATTTATGAGGTAAGGACTTATTATTAGTGGTTTGTATTTTTTATGAAAATGGAAATATATGTCTATTAGTAGACACTACTGAATTGACCGATATATTTAAATACTTGTAGATATACTTTATAGTCATAAAATTGTCTGACTTTTTGCGCCAGGATAATATTTTTAATTAAGTAGATATTTGAAATATTTATGTTTTATTCTTTGTTTATCTAATAAGAATTTATTTTTAGTTTTATATTTATGAACACAATAAAATATTGTACCATATTTTAGATAATCGGCATTCTTCCTAGTTTAAAAATGTATTTTAAGTTCAGTCACTTTCAGTAAAATCTATGGGAATTTACAATTATTAGTTGTGTTGTGATGACAAAGTTCAAATAGCGTTATAGGTGTAAGTAGGCTCTTGACAATGCAAATAACGGGATAGAGCGTTGGTGTACGATATTTTTGCAAGATTTCTTTGTGTGCAATTTTTGATGGAGGATTAAGTTTTTTGTAACATTTTCGTTCTATGTGATCAATAATATTACATTGCAGGAAAATTGAACATTATAAAAATGTTTTTTTTTATACATATAGTGCAAGCCACCTTTTATTATCAAGTTACACAGGTTATATATGTATATTTTAATGAGGATTTATAGTCAGGTACATGTCAAATTATATTAAGACGAAATATTAAAGGTACAAAATTTATAGGCACGTGTGTTTGAAAATATTGTTCAAATTTGTCTTTTTAATCTTCAACAATAGGTCAGTGGCCTCAAAATGTGAATGTGATTTTAAATTATGATAATATTGTATTTTTAAATCATTGTATGGCACGATTTCGAAAGTGTGGGAGAAGTGGTTCGTTCGGTTCGTGTAATATTAGGAACGTTTTTGGCTTCACGAATATTGACGTCATTCATGTGCCTATTAATAAATTAGAACTTTACATGTAAGTAAGCTTATTATCATATACTATATAATAAGGTCTCTATTAATATGGATATTATTTTAAATGTAATTTTCTTTTTTTTTCAAAAAACTTTGAAGAGGTTAAACATCTTTGTCGCAGCCACAATCAGAAAAGTATAGATATCAGAATTATAAACTATCAATCGATAAGATTCATAGCCTATAACATATATGTTCGTATAAAAATATTTTAAATAACTTTTTCTACAGAAAGATATCTATCATAACATATCACAGATTGTATTGTGTTTGACCTACGAGTGTTATAATCACATCAATTGTAATGCAAGTAATAATGATGGAAGCTGTTCATAGAACACATTATACCTACATATAGCTACTCTATGTATAATTGCGAGTAATTGACCTAAGTATATGTATTTGTTAAATAACATCGTGGTAGATGCTAGTGGTCCGATTTCCAAACAGCTGTAATGTATCTGCATTTTTACTCGATTTTATTTATAAAGAAATGGGTTTAATAATATTAATATTAAAGAATATGCAAGTGTATTGACTGCACAAATCATTCAAAATGATAGGTATGTATATAAAATATATCAAATTAAGATATTATTCCCGTTATAGTCAATTTTCCAATTACGCACAAGATAACCAGCGAAAATTAATAAATTATCGATTTCGCCCCAAAAGCTTATGTAGATATTTATTTCTCTGACAATTTATCACCGTCATTTTACAGTTCAAGTTGTGCAGACTACCGAGTGACGAGTCATCCAATCAGAGTTGTTCGCGCCCTCCGCCCGCGTGCGCGCCTTTATCAAAATTGTAAAAATGTATTGGGAGCGCAGCTGTCCACTAAACAATAACAAAATTACGTACATAAAACGATTCGTGCATATAACCAAGTCATAATATAAGTGAACTCCGGGCAGAGAACACATATTGTTACATTTTATAAAAAATAAAATAACAAAACTAGTCGTCCGGTTCCCTCGTCTTGTTTGAAGTCAAAACGAAAAATAAACGCGATATCCCGCCGCAAGGAGAGTGCAGTAACTTTGTATTATGATTGTATCGTTTTTAAATAAAATGGATTTGAACTTTCAAATTTAAACTAATGGTGTTATTAAGCAACAGAAAATTTAATTAAGTGATATTTGTGTGTCAATTACGTATTGGGAACTCCGGTGGAGTCATTAGAAAGTAAGAATAAAGTATTATTTTGTGAACTTTTAATTATATATTTTTTTCATGAAATTTTGTTAATGATAATTGGAGTTTTAATTAATATTTCTATACTTAAAAGAATGTTGTTTTTAGGATAAAGAAAATTAAGTATCAATAATTATAATTTGCTAATCGATGTTCTGCGTTATTATGTTCTTGTTTCACGTCACCTTTGTACCTTCACTTGTATATTGCATACAAAGCATTATAAACATTGCAACATTTTTTTCTATTATTTTCATTATTAGCTATTGTATTTTTTTATAATTTGAGTATTAAGCCAGAGATGTAATAAAAATGAGAACGGTAAAATTGATTGCAAATAACATTTAATTTCAAATATAATTTAAGAACTTAGATTTAATTAGGCATGTGCTAGAAATATAAGACCTTTAAATTGCACATAAAGTAAGACAGATAAAAACTGCGAAAAGCAGCTTAATACATAGTATAATTAAACTTTATCCTATTTTCACACAATTGTGTATATAATCACGTTATATGATTAGTAATGTTAGGTATAATTAAATAATACGTAGTAGAGAGTTATTGCAATTTACTTTCGCTGCACGCCAGTCTCTGCTGTCTGTCATTTTTAAGTAATAATTGTCATACAGACTCTCAAGCCAGACTTCGCGTGGATGCATTATACTAACGTGCCGTGTTACACATATTTCCATAATTTATCAACGAAATATAAAACGAAATATTATTTTTTAACAATAAAAATGACATCGATATTTTCCTGATTTTAATAAGACGTATTTTTTAGAGAATATAAATTCTTAGGATAAGTTGTAGAGATAATACTCTCAAAGCTCAGGCCCCTTGTACTCAGATTTATGTAGCCAAATATTTTATCGTATTTCCCTAAGATTCGAATCAGATATATCTGGAGTGTAACGCACTGAGCATACATAAAATCAAAGTTAATTAGAAGTAACTATTAAGTACAGTAATACTTCTTTCTAAAGTTTATTTAAAATTACTTTTATACTACAATGAATAAAATTATATGAACCATACCAGTACTGCAGACAAATTATGATAAAAAAGTTCAAGGATTTCCGACACGTACTCGTTGTATCGTTACAAAACGTTGAATAATTGCTATTTGACGTAAATCAACATAAATGTAAAAAATAAAATTAATTTCTACATGAACACATGTTTTCACTTGCTTTATGTTTTCCTTAATCGTTTTTTAGATAGGGCATTAGCTTTGTTGGCCTTATTTTCTTTCTAATTGGACGCTGTTCTTCTATTCTAATTTCATTTTAAATGTCTATCACACATAGATCATATGTACTTAGTAATAAAAAGCTTAACATGGCTCTCTTCAAGGTCAATATAGAGAACTACTTTCAAGACGGTTCTGCTTTATTATCATATACCACCTACTGTTTTATTTAAATAAAATGATAGAATTATAAGAACCTATTTTAACATCAGTTCGTGTATTGAAATTATTATCAAAATCATGCCCCTTAATGACGTTTTACTGATAATTGTCATTAGTAAGTAGAGCTATTAATTTTATGTTGATATGATTTTAAGGAGCCGTTACTTTTATGTATGTTTGTTTGTAAATACCAAAAATATCAAATAGGTAATTTGAAGATACGCAGGTAGTATAATACTTGTGTTCCTGAAAATTCTCTTTGTTTTAAAGACTGCCAGAGCCAAAAACTTCCGTATTCTTTGGGAGACAAAAAGGGTTTTACTACAAAAAGTTCAGTATTACATATTGTAATTGACAATTTTTAACCCGATGACATTTTTTATAATACACTAATACGTGTAAGTTTATAATTAGATAAGTGACAGTTTTATCTGTGCTGTACAGTATAAAAATTCGTCTAATACATTGACTCCTTCTTTATCTAAGAATAATATACTTAGATATTTCATTAGACAATTTATTTCCGCTTTATTATTACTTAACAATTATATTAGTATATAATTATTCCCCGCAAAGCACGTTTTACATGCAGTAGTCGTGTTAGGCTTTTAAAATATCTAGCGAATGCTGTCAGCATATTATTTCCAATATTTTTAAAATCAGTTACAAGGTAATCAAGTCAGTATTTATAGACTGGATTATAAAGAACTTCAGTGGGGAAAAGAATTGATTAAATCTATATTTATTTCGTTATTTCCTTTATTGTCTACAGTGAATACTGTCATACTGGTATATTGTATGTACATGTAATATAACATGCTTACATATAATCAGATCTTTCAGCAACAAAAAGGATAAGACAAAATACATAATAGCGACTTATTTTTTATCCCATAAAATGAAATAAGGAAGGAAGAATAAACAGTAACTCATAAATTGTCCACTTGAATTGGGAAACATTTTTTTATCAACTTTCATATTTATGAATAAAGAGTTACTGTTTTAGACCTTATAATTTAGTTTTTACTTGAGTACTTTAATGGCATTTTGACAAGGCAAGTTTGATTAATGATAGTTTGTATGTAGCTGCAACTGAGCCACAAAGGTATATGAAGTTTGATTAATGGTATTTGGTATGTTAAGTAGATGTCATCAGTCGGAAGTTATCTGGCCATGGTTACTGCATATATTGTGAACATAATCAAGCGTGCGCGGAAATCCAGCCGTGATATTCTGATAATGGTATATTTATCGCCCGTCATGTCGCATACTGTTAGCATGCAACATACCAGGTCCTATTAATAATTTTTTGTTATAAAGCTACTTCTTTAGTTATTTCTTTCAAGCAAAATTTATTTATTGTCTTGCTTCTGCGATCATTACTTTTAGAAAAATCCAATTTTTAAGAAATGATAATCTAATCGTAATCATGAATATCTAATGTATTGATGGCGATACAGCACAGATCATAGGTTTTCGATTTCATTAATAGAATAATTGTAATTAATATGATTGCGAGACATGATATTGAAATCCAGAACCAACTAGGGGCGACAGCCTACTGGTGGCAAATTTGTAAATTTAAAACTGATTACAGCGGTAATACTTTAGGTTTCTTTGATAGTTAGATATTACTTCAGCGAAAAAGTTTTTTCATTAAAATATCAACATCCTTTACAAAACGAAATTTTTAAATAATTCTAATTCGAAGTGAAGAATACGACATAATTATGTATAGATAGATCTTTCGCTAACCAGTTAGGTCAAAGACTTTGTTAGGGTTGCATTACTTAGGATTCATTCTGGGGTGACGGCTTATTAGATGCCTTATGTGACTCATGAAATAAGTTTGATGTAAGAACATTTTATTTTCTTTTTACATCATCTGTATATTTAATGTTTGAAAAGTTTTTAAATTCAAATCTGAAGGCATAATCGATACTTCATGATTTTCCATAAATATACTGATATTCTATTTGGACATTTACCATATTTGTTACGCAATCTAAGTGTTTTAGGATATATAAAAATGTCGTTGGAAATACAACTTGATGACAATTAATCCGATGTGGAAATTTTAAAATAAAGCCTATTGCTAAGGGCTATATAATAAAATTCACCTTTTTGCGGCGGGTTTTGTTTGAAAAATTAATCTAATGCTGTATAAAAATTTTTGCAGAATATAAAATGGCGAGACAGTGGGTAGTGTTCGTGATATTTTTCGTACACTTAGCGAGTTGCCATAATGAAAAGAGCATCAAAAATCCCACGCCGTCTATCTACGAGTAAGTATATCTTATAACGGCAATTATAATTGTTTAAACAGTAATAAGAATGAAATAGGACTTCATATTAAGTAAATTATGTATATAGTGACTACAGTCATTAGTACAGTTAATTTAAAGGAAAGTTTTCTTCATGAACATTTATCTCGAAAGTGGAATTACTACTGTTTTGAAGACTTACTTAATATTTCCTCATCTATACGTTAAGTATGTAACTAATTTTACAGACCGTCATGGACATATAAATGTGTGCCTGACGAAGGTTGTCAAAGGTCACAGTCGCCGGAACCAACTGCATCCAACTATACAGGAACAGTGTTTGAAAGCTTGGACCTTTGTCGTACTGTGTGTGGGCGATTCGGCGGGATTTGGCCTCGCCCAGTCACGGCAGCCCTTAGTTCGCAGACAATTAAGATTCACCCGAATTATTTGAGGTATGTAGTGTGCTGTAACCTTTAATTTGTAAAATATTCTCAGATGTGTATTTAACAGAAGTATTAAAACTTGAAGGTTTCTTTAAATAGCTGCCAAGAATGAAACTAACAACTATTATCATTGATTATTATGTGTTGTAATAGCCGTGTCGCGGGAACAATTTAATGCTATTTCTTATAGGTATATAACGTTTCACGCAAAACTTAGCCTGCATTGATTGCTTTTATCTGTAACTAAAAAACCCAGACTTATAATTATACTTGGTGCTGTTTCTCTCTCATTTTAAAACATAACATAAGTTTGAAAAATGATACGAAATTGACATAGTGACCTCGTAACAGAATTATCAGTAGGGAAATAACATCAAAATTTGTTTTAAATAAAATCTTTAGGTGTTGGCTCTATGTTGAGTTTTATAGAAATAATTAATAAGTATCCATATATCTATTGTAATACGGAATATATACAGGTATAAAGGTTTATTTCGCTATCGTTAGAATCGGGTACCTACTTACAAATGTCGATTACATTGTATTTTATAATAGTTACAAATGTAGTATATGAAAATGAGTTAAAGTAATTCTTCGTACCTTAACCTATATAGATAAAAGTGCATTAACTTTACTCTTATCCATATGTGCAGTACAATTTTGCAATCCTAACAACTGATAACTTTCTTACGACGTATTTTCGTTTACGCAGTTCCCTTAACCTAGTTTAGAAATAGAAAGTACCGTATAGGTATTCTCGGAATACTTAAAATATTGTTTATTCAACGGTGAGAGAAAATCTCTTCTTGTTAGTAGTAAGGACTCTGTGGCGTTAAACAAAAGTTTTCACCGATTTATTGTTTGATTAAGTTTTATGTGATAAGCTGGAACCTGTCCATAAATATATACTTAAAATTAAGTCTTTATATGATACTATACAAAAAGGATTGAAAAGATTGCTTAAGAAGCTAGCCTAAATAATATTATAATTACATATGAATTAGAAAACAAAAGTAATGCGAACTTTTAAGTAATAGTTTGAAAAATTAAAAATAAAATGTTAATAATAGATTGTAGCTACTTTTTAATAAAGATACAGCAACAGGAACTTCTCTTTTTTTTACTGATATACTTAGAGTTATTTGTTTATAAAACATTGCGATTTTTCCAATTTCGAACATCGTTATGCATGTTTATATCTGTTTAATATTTCAGTATTATCTATTCTTATCACTACCCTTCGTTATCCTTATCGTGGTAAATTTATATAAAAACATAATCATCCTTTTAATCTAAAAACAATCAATATATTTTTCGATTTATATCCTGATATCCTACTTAACTTTGTATCTAGTTTAGTTGCTAATAACATGTAAAATCTATTACATTATCAATCTTTTCATACTAAATTTATTAATCCGTGATAAAATTAATACGATTAAAAATCCCGGCCACCATTATCATTTTTGTAATTAACGAATTATAGAATAGACCACCATTAACATTTAAGTAACTAGCGAATATAGAATTTCCAAAATATCGAATTGCTCTACTCCTATTAAAGCTAAATTACGATATTTTGGTGTATAATTCGGAAAAATTTCTTTATGACAGAAACAATTGAGTTAAAATCCATTGCATTTGTATGAAGCAATAACAGACGTAAAATTCTCAAGGGCATTATGCCTTTATTAAGAGTGTTTATGCTAGTAATTAAGAGTTCGAAATTTAAAGTTTAAAATCCTTACAGCGTTGCTCACTGTTTTTTCCCGATTTTGTCATATTAAAACTGCCTGTTTTTTCACACGAGAAAAACAATCAAATGTTAAATTGCATGAATGAATGTATTACTATTATGTACCCAGAGTATTATGCAATAGAAATACTACAGGGTACAATTAAGTAGATAAATTACAAAACAGGTGTCTACCGTTCGTCTGTCTATTTATACCAGTATAAGAAGTCTGACGCTGGCAAGCGTCACAACTACGACGTTGGTGATTGCTTTAGACACGTATTTATAGGCCGAACCTGTGAAATAATTGTATTTATTTATAGTCTAGACGCACTGTAGTTAATACTACAAAGTAATACAAAACACGTGATAGACGATTTATATATAGCTGTTTTCAGTGATTTGATTTTCTGGATCATCTAATTTATTTTGTGACGCACTTAGAACACAACTTGTCTATTTAAGCTAAATAATTTTCCATTTTCTTAGAATAAATACGTGCTGCAATAAAATGTTGATAAAAATATATACCATACACAAGAGAAAAATAATAATATACTTACCGGCAACATTTGCATCATTATTTTAAAGTTTGCTGTGGCTCTATACAAATGCAAATAATTAAGACATATTGTTTAATTATAAAAACATAACATTCTGTGTAATTTTACTGTGTAAAAAGTATATATTACTATAGCGTCAGACTTATCAAGTTCAAATTAGAGTACTGTTTAGATTAAACCATATCAACATCCGTTAACTAATTAAGGAGTGAAGAGTGAAAAAACAAATTTTATTTTTTAAAGACTTAAGAAAAGGTCATAAGAGAAATTTTAGAAATTTAAACATTTGGCAAGAAGAGTGACCAATAGAATTCTAACGATTTTATGGTTTTATGCGGAAGCTTCATTAAAATAATAATAATCCGAATACTGGAAACGAAAATAAATAAGGCCAGCAACAAAACGTTACGACGTCAAAAATGATATAATGTGGCTAAGGCCTTAAGGGTGGCAACGCGTCTTCTAGATCTACTGATCTTGGAGGTGTCCATGGGCGACAGAAATCGCTTAATATAACTAAAGTGTATAATCGTTTCTCTTCCTATTGCATAAAAAAACGGTTCAGACGTTTCGGTGATTTGTCGAAACAAAATTGACGACAGTAATTTTTTTTATTGTGTTTCTGTTATGTGTACCGTATATGCGTTTAGATTATGCTTTTAGACAGACCTATTATTTTTATATTACAAATAGAAAGTATAATTTTATATAAAAATAAATGTCGTACTCAAGTAAACAGTGCATACTATGTATAATGCATATCGTAATTTATTAGAACTTTAAAATCGTTGTGTTCCGGATCAGTGTACGTCAGTTGAAGCAAAGGGCTTGTGTAAGATTATATTTTCTGGGAGCCATCCAACTGCTACTGAGTTGGATAAATTTAGCGAGTAGGTGTTTTAGTAGTGGACACTCGTCTAGTGATCTTTTGTTATTTGTATACATACAAAGTATTTTCAACGTAACCTACATAGATGTGTTACGTAAGCGAAGGCATTAAGTTTAATACCCGTTGGCCCGGTCTGTTAGGAATTGTTTACTTACATCAATTGAATCCTAGAAGGACATATTATTTGAGATATTTATATAATGACACGTAGGAGTAGCTCATGTTAGCGACCGGGTCAATCAACTTCTAGATTTATATTTTCGTTAAGTATTGTTTGAAAATAATTTTGATCTCTCGGTTAATGACCGAATATTGAATTAGCGGTATTAGCTCTTAGTTAAACATTAACTTGATTATTTACCTTTCAAAACACAATAAAAATATACTTTAACGGTGTTAGAATCTCGTTGAAATGTTGATTATATCAATTATTGTATTATTTTTTTTTGGATACATCGTTTAGTTTTGATATAGAAAATGATCAATAAGTTTTAAGAATAAATAGCCAGGAATTATAAGTAAAAATAATGAGGGATTTCGTAATAATTGAATTTTCATAACGAATTACAGTATATAAAAAAATAAATTTCAAATCATACCTAACATCTCACCTAACCTAACCTTCATGGGTTTTTATCGAAAATTTACATACAATACCAGCTCCCTAAATAATATTATAAATGCTAAAGTCTATTTGTTTGTTACGTTTTCCTGCCTAAATCGTTAAAATGATTTTATGTATAATTAACGGTGTCGTGTCCTTAATGTATTCATATAAAATTAAGCTTGTGCCATATGTTATGAGCCGTTTTGATTTCTGCAAATAAGTGAAAAAATGACATAGGTATACTTAGTGTTTATTTATTTTTCAAATATCAATGTGTCCTTGACATAGACTGCAACATACAGTAAAATAATGACTGCTTTACGTCATTCCTGAGACCTTTTGTTATGTTTACCTCGCTAAAAACAATTATTAACAAAAGACCGATGTATGAAATGAATATTTTATCATTCATAAACATATTATTAACATTGAATAAGTATTAAAAACATTGATGACTTATAAATTATGTCCATAAATCTTTGAACATTTGCTGTCAATCAGAATCCCATTAAAATCGATCATGTCGTTTCTGAAATTGGTGATCAAACAGATCATAAAATATGATAAATTAGGTTAATGTTATTAAATGTATTACAGTAAAATTAAAACGATGTCATATTTGTATTACAAACATTTTCATTTTCTTTATTAGACTCAGTACAGAATTTAAAGCTTAAAACATAAGTACTCGACTGGCTTTTCAATTCAAACTAGACTGAATATTTATCACTGTACGAACTCCATTCTACTACAGACAATAAAAATAATAGAATTATTATTTCTAGAATATATGTGAAAACAAAAACGATTTATTACAGTTTCTGTAGTTACATCATTTTCATGATAAAGAAGTAGTGAAATGCCAATTACGTTTGCAATTCACTACTTCTTTATCAGATTAAAATTATGCATTTCACCTTGAGACTATGAATTTTGTATATATGTAAATATGTTCAATTCAAGATTAATATACCTCATATTTTATATAAAAGTTATCAGGATAAAAATACCATCCTGTTTTTCTTGATCTTATTTTATTCCGCCTTATTCCAGATTTGACTTAATTGACGCCCCCGTGGAAACACGTGAGCTCTTAGCTAAGATGACTCAAATGGCAACATCTAACTTGATAGATGAATGCGATGGCAACGTCACTGAGTTAGTGCAGACACCCGTTGTCGTCTACATTACTATCAAGTCACCAAACCTTGATCTCTCTTGGAATACCGATGAATCTTACATGTTGGACGTTCAGAATAAAGGTATGATTCTTATAAAATAAGCAATTCCTTGGGTATTTGCAAATACTGATATCGTTATATAAATTAAAAAGCTTTCAGGCGGGCACTATTTATTATATAAAACTGATAAGCATATTATCGTACTTAAAAACTCAGTCAAACTAAAGCTCGATTGAATAAATATCATTTAAGCTACAACCTACAAGAATACAAAAATTACTACAGCATTACATTATATAACCTTGTATTAAATAAACGAGATATAATTATTTTGTTAAATTTACAATCCCAGCCTCAAATGGAGCTTTAGTTAATTGCTTAACCTCTTCTGTTCTGTTCCCTTATGGATGTCTTATTTAACTTTACGTAAAGGCTAACGTTTTGTTATTCTACGTAATTAAAATATTTTACTTTTATATTTATATTTAATTTATTTTAAACATGACTTTTTCACGAACCTTATGATAATTATTTATTGTATCGTCCGACTGAATAAGGATTTATATTTTCCAGAAGCGAACGTAGCAGTTCATATAGTTGCTGAGACAGTTTACGGTGCTAGACATGCTTTAGAGACATTTACACAACTCGTCACTGCAGATAAACCCGACTATACAGACCAATACAGATGCGGCATTAGACTTATTTCAGGCGCTAAAATAAGGGACAGACCAGTGTTTGCGCATAGAGGATTTATGTTGGATACCTCAAGAAACTTTATACCGATAGAAGATATAAAGAGAATGTTAGATGGTATGGCGGCTACGAAAATGAATGTGTTTCATTGGCACGCCACAGATTCGCATAGTTTCCCGTTGGAGTCAACTAGAGTACCCCAGTTTACAAGGTTTGTGGTACACTTATAAACTACATCATACATTTTCTATACTATACATAAAGAATAAATCTTCGTCTATCAGTTTGTCTATCATCATTTCTCCCCTAAATATCATTTATAAAATTCTAATGAATTTTGTTCTAGATTTGTTTTTCATTTAAATTCCATTCCAACCACTAGATTCATTTCTTTAACTTCCATTTCGTTCCATATTCCAACAACTAGATTTATTTCTTTAACTTAGGCAAAAGAGAAACTAATTGGGGTTTATTTATTTTTTAAGTTTTTGTTTTCTTTTTCTAAAGATACGGTGCCTACTCAGCTTATGAGATATATTCTACGGAAGAAATCCGCCAGATAATAAATTACGCTAAAGTTCGGGGAATCAGAGTTGTCATAGAGATCGATTCTCCAGCACATGCTGGCAACGGCTGGCAATGGGGAAAGGTAGTAGTTATAACATGTTCACATCTATATAACCCTATATAACTACGTCATATTTATATAATTGTACCTCGTGGTTGTGATATTCTTATTTATTCGGTGGCATTTATAACTATCAAAGATACAATTGAAACACTTTGTTTTGTCGCCACCAAGACTACTATAATTTGTAAGAATAATATTTTCGTAAAACTAATCTACTGTTAGTTTTTTATTTAATAGAAAAATATTTAAAAGATTCTTTACGGTACGTTTTGAAGTTATGTCAATGTACTCGTTTAGTTTAGTCGTTGAGTTTTAATTCCATATTCTAATATTGCAGTTTCTATTACGAATTTAATTTATTATTATCTTTATCTTCAGGAATACGGTTTTGGCGATCTAGCGGTATGCGTTGAAAAAAAACCTTGGCGATCGTTTTGCATACAACCGCCTTGTGGACAATTGAATCCTGCCAATTCAAACATGTACAAGTTTTTAAGGGATTTGTACAAGGATATTGCTGAAGTTCTGACTAGTCCACCACTATTCCATATGGGAGGAGATGAGGTAATATTTCTAATTATATTCACGAAGCACATGCTACATGAAAAAAGTATATTGAATGTTTCTTAGCGACATCTTTAAATTAAAGCCAAATCTCATACATACATTATCATATTTTAAGTACTGTTAGTAATTGTATTTTCGAGGCGAGAGACTTTCTCCATGTAAATGGGGCTTAATATGGACGAAATTTGTATAGTAACTGATGGCCACGATTTCTTCTGCTTATTTTTTTCAAACAGCTCAATATTACGCAAAAACTTATCACTGTCATAATCTTGTGCTTTACTTTGAGAGATGACTTTTCTCTTTCATTATAATGCTCACAAGTAGTTATTCTCCTCGCATACATTAGGGCATCATTTCGTAGTTCACAAATACGTTAAAGAGTTATATTTGATCGTTGAACTTTAGAACCATAATAATTATTATTATCCAGGTATTTCTGGAATGTTGGAATTCCACTCAAGAAATTATAACATATATGGAGGATAAAGGATATGAGAGGACTGTCGAAGGTTTCATCAAGTTATGGGCTGAGTTCCATTCAAAAGCTTTACAAATTTGGGACGAGGAAGTAACTGCGTTGGGTCAAACGGAACAACCAGTGATGCTGTGGTCTTCGGAGTTGACACAGGCGCATCGAATACAGAAATATTTGAACAAGGATAGGTGAGCGATGTTACATTAAAATTTGCTACTTTATAAAATATTGATAAAATTGCTTAAGCGAGACAGAAGATGAAAAGCCATCTTAACTTGGAATATGCTCCGTAATAAAAAAAAATTAAGTATATATTTATCAGTATTTTTTAATATATCTGATTTTGTAAGTGAATTTTGCCATTGTACTTTTCCTTACTTTAAATATTAACCCTAAAATTGTCATTGAATGAAGGACATTTAAATCAAATCTAGATTTTTCATTAACTTGGTGAACTTAAAAATTTGGATTATTGATTCTTTTTACCCGATTTAAAACAGTTAAAAAAGTTTTTATCGTTAAAGTTCGAGAACGAAAAGGTCTTATTGTAAGAAGGTTTAATTGTCCATGACTACACTTTATTCTTGACGTCTCATAAGGAGTGGTGATGTCATACTTTAATCACTTATACAAAATTCAGTTAACATTATCTGTATTGTAAGAATTTATCAATTATCTCTTCAGGTACGTGATAGAAGTATGGGAGCCCATAGCTAGCCCCTTACTAACGCAACTCCTACGTCTTGGCTACAGAGCTGTATCCGTTCCCAAAGATATCTGGTATTTGGACCATGGATTTTGGGGTATTACGAAGTATTCCAACTGGAGGAGAATGTACTCACAAGTGTTGCCAGTTGAACCCAATATGCTAGGTGGCGAAGTTGCCATGTGGAGTGAATATGTCGACTCGCAGGCTTTAGGTAAGTTCTATTAAAGTAAAAACAGTTATTTTGAAAGGCGATCGTGTGTATTTTACGGGATTTCAATTTGTACATATTGAAATAAAATTTAATTTAAAAATGACAAACGCCCTAGTCTTAAGTAGTTTTCCAATGATTTACATGATTAGATTCAAAATGAATTTTATTCTCACGTTTCGCCCGTACGTACAGACGTGGTCTTGTAATCTTCAAAATAACATAAAAATATGGTTCTTTGTATCGGGAGAAAATTTAAATGTTCGTATTTAGAAAATACCTAAAATATTATGAAGATGTGTCGTTACGTTTTGTTATTCACAAAAAACTATTTTTAGATACGCGAGTATGGCCACGCGCAGCCGCTGTAGCTGAACGACTTTGGTCAAATCCAAGTTCCAGTGCAAGCGTAGCTGAACCCCGTTTACAGAGACTAAGATCTCGACTTGCCGCCAGAGGAATACCATCAGATGTGCTTTCACCTGGCTGGTGTGCGCAGCATGATGCACGTTGTTTATAGTTTCCTTTAAATGTCTATAAAATACACATTTTGTCAAGTTATTAGTTAGTTACATTAAATATTTAGAGGTGTGTGTAGCATATGTAGCGCTCGTGTTCAATTAATATTATGGCGCTCATTAATAGACGTACGGTCAATTTTTTTGACAACTTCGGGATCCCTATCTATTTGTATGTATTGCAAGAGGCTCTCGATGCCCATTACAGCCCGGCAGCCGTGTGTACTGCCCAGCTAGAACAAGCCTGCAAATTTTTAAAATAAATGGAGAATACATTTACGCCTTAACATTTGCGCACAGAGCATGGTATATACGCCCCTGACTATATTTTTGAAATAAACAATAATTGAAAGTAAAGAATTATATTTGTAAGTTTATAGGGACCAAATAGCTATTTATCTTAAAATGCAGAATTTTTTATTTATTCGATGCTTAAAATGATAGATATATATTAAGCTTAGTATAAATATGATTTATCGGTTATTATAACTCGATCTAAAAAGGTTAAAGAGAGTTTTTATCGTGAAATTGCAAGAACGAATCTTTTTTAATACATTTTACATTTCAGACGATGATTTATTACCACTTTATGAATTGTCTGGTGTGGTACAATAATTTTACGAAAATATTCTGAAAAATTTTTCAAAATACAATTTTTATTGTGCTTAATATATAAGATAAGAATACCAAATAAATCTCCATACGCAATTGATTTATGTAAATTATATACATAAATATTTAGTAATTATGCGAAATTTTAAGCCAATAAATTTAGTCATAAAGCAGTTAAAGACTGATATCAGGGTTTTTAGGTTTTCTTATTTCTTGCTTTGTGTCAAAAAGGTGCTCTTTAGTTACTTTAAGATTATAATTAAGAAATATTATTTTAGCCTAACCCTGCCTTAAAAGACATTTTTTTAACAATTTACGTTAAAGAGACTTAAATTAGTATCATAGTAAAAATTATATAATCGAAGACTATACTGAAAATAAAATATGGAATAGATATATCTTTGTGATACAGTCATTCAGCCCAGCCCTTTATGAAAGCCTTATTGAGGCTCAGTAGAAAATTAATATATTACACATAATCCGCCTTTGATAAATTCAGCCTTTTTTAAATAAGTTCTACCTTCCAACCAATATACTATGTTAAATTTACGAAATAAATTTCTGATGGACGCCGTTGAAAACGCAGATGCGAGAATATGATTATATCATATAATAAAATAATAATTATTTTTTGTGTTTTATTCATAATTTATTACCTCTACGCAAAAATAACATGTCACTAAGCACTTACTCTATATATTTATACATTTAAGCATACCTACTACAACGCTATCTACAACTTCTCAGTAAATATGTGAAAAAATAAATGTATCTACAATACAAAATCGACAGAGATAATTAAATATCACTAGAAATTATATTTTCAACTCAAAACTACTGCAAAATACGCCAGGCGTTTTCAGATACATTATTCTTTGTTTCTAACATATATTATTTTGAAGTGTAGTTTGTTTTATTATGAATCGTATTTCACAAATTTCTAGTTAAACTGGTCTTTTTCTGCTGTAGATATCAATTTGGAATTAGTCTGAACTTCATCGTAGCTAAACCATATTCGGAAATATCAAGTTTTCCAAAAATTAAAAACCGTCTATAAATTTGTTTAAATTGGGCTTTAAGCATATAGACCGTATTGAAACGGAGCCATCTATAATCAGAAACGAATTGTCTCATAATTATGCTGTTGATTACTTTGTATTACTGTTCCATTTTGTTAAGTTTGCAAAATAACAAAACTTTCTGTTCACCAAACTAAATACTTTGGCTCATTAATTTTAAGCTTACATGATATTGTTCCTCATACTACGTTCATTAGGAATATTTTTTGCAGTTCCCATACTAAGATCATTTGGTACTAAATCGTGTAACACTGTGTCACTTCGGAAAATGCTAGTTGCTATTCGATTTGCTAATCGTTCTGACTCTCTTAGATCATCATCTTTAGAGTGGGAAGTAAGATCAATCTCAGAATCGCTGTCACTGTCACTTGTTTCTTTGTCTCTTCTTGGGCGGTAGGCTAAGTTCTGGGGCTCTTCTGGTACAACGCAATGACAATTCGTGTTCTTTGTTGGAACGCGCAAGTCTGTCGGGACAATGTCTGCATTATCAATTTGCGGCATCATTAAAGAGGAAAAGTACGGCTGTTGTATCATTCTACCATCTTCAGTTGGATATGGCATTGGAGGCATCTCATGTGGAGCCATTTGTGGAGTGTGCTCGGGAAGATTTCCATTATATCCTTCAGAGCGTGGTGATTTAAGCTCACCGTTGTTTTCTAAAGGTTGCGGTTCTGGTGATTTATTTGATGGAGATTCAGTTCGTTCTGGAGATGAATCTGGAGGTTTACCGTGACCTGAGAACAAATATGTTAAAATAGCATCGAATTGTATTAACTCGCAAAACGTAAATTATAAAATGATAATTAATAAGATCGACAATATATCAATGAGGGTTGATTTAAAAAAAATGGTATAATGGTAATTTTATTAAATATTATAAGTTTCTTGATTATCGATTTTTTATATTCACCATTAAAACAGGGAGTCGTATAACTTAGCGTTATATAAAAGTCTAAAAACCAAAAAGAAAAAAAAGATAAACGAGTAATGACATTGTGTTATCAGTCCGTTAATCTTTTTGATGTAAGTAACTCTCACCAGGAATTCCAAGTGGAGGAGTTCCTAGGCCCAAACAGCGCATTCTCCAAGCGTCTTGAAGTAGTTGCAACCGTGCTTGCTTTCGCCATTTCGCCCTGCGGTTTTGAAACCATACCTGAAACCATGTTATTGTCGAGATCAAATTCATTTTTTAAAAGCAAATAATATCTCTCGCCAAATTAAAGAAGACAACAGTATAGTTATCCAAATACAAAAAAATATTTTCAATAGTTGCTATTTTTTTGATTAAGAGTACAATTAATCCTGAACAGGTTTTGTTTTAATATTTTCTGTATATCAACTGTCGCTACTTACACAAAATAATGTATTAATTTCGGCGAAGGTAAACAAAAAGCATGTGACTACCTTTTGAAGTCGCAAAAAATTTCAGTGAATTGATGCTTTAGGACCTAATGAATTAACGCCAATTAATTTCACTACAAGTATTGAATATTAGATGTATATTCTTAAATACGGTGTGAGATATACGAGTATACTTATTTTTAAATAAAGTATTTATGATTTTTTGTCAAGTTTAAATTTATTTATGAAGCATGTTTTATATAAGGTTCTAGTTGTATGGAAGAAATCACGCATAAGGATAAGTCCTATTATTTATATGAAACATTTTTAACTTTGTTAATTGCACTAAAATAACTTAATACCTGAATTTATTGGAATTTTTAAGGAATTTCTCTTTTCCTTTTTCAGTTTCATAAAAGTAACAAAAAAAAAACTAAATGTAAAAATAAAGGCAAACAAAAAAATATACTAGCTGTTTTGTTCAATACCAAAGACTACATTTACACAAAATATGTATAAGAGTTTACGTAAAGGAAAACTTTATGTACTTTACAAAATAAATTGTAAATAAACTTTTAAGCATATACTTATTTAATTTTAAACAAAGTTAATATGTAGTAGAACATAAAAATAAAATATTAGCGTTTCAATTGCGACGATATTTTAAAAATAATGATTTATGATATCAAAAATTCGTACTTGCACCCTCGCTTCCGACAGACTAATTCTCAATGCAACTTCCTCTCTCAAGAACACATCAGGGTAATGAGTTTTTTGGAACAATGACTCCAGCTCACTCAGCTGTTGAGGTGTAAATGTTGTCCTGTTTCGTCTTTGTCTTCGACGGCCAAACATATACTCCGTTAGCAAGTCCCCTGGTAACGGCGACAAATACGGTCCAGCCATGATAATTTACACTTATTTTAATCTTCAAATAAATTTATTCATCGCTAAACATATTTATTATTCTAATCAGGTCTATTTTTTATGTTTATTCACAATTTAGCGACGTCACAAAACTTCTTCACGAATTTCACTGACGAATTGTTGAATACTGTCTTGTGCGAGATAATCCGTCATAGACTGTTTGCGTTTGAGGGGCTACAGTGGTGAAAATCTCCCTAGCTCCACCCCTCAACAATAGAACTGAGGTGCGCGATTGGCTGAACGCAGTAGGGGTTGTAGGAGTCAGCCAATCACAGCACTCTGTGAAGGGTACTATTTCGAATAGGTGTAGATTAAGTTATACCCGTAAATATAAATTCTGTATAAATGCGGTTAATTTGACGCCGTACCGGTTAATGAGATATCGGTTGTCAATGCACTAAATGAAATGTAATTAAGAGCGAAAGTTATTAATATGTTAGATGCTGATGAGTTAACGCGCTTCAGTGTGGGAATTAAGCTTTTAATGTAATTAGATGTTAGAGCTGATTTATAATGATAGCTATCTTTGAATTGAGCTATAAAAATTGACGTTGATGATTATGTTCAGAAGAACTTTTAAAAATGAATTACTATTTCTGGGTAAATGGTTAAGCAACAGCGTACAAAGGCACTTAAAGTTTATCAAATACGTATAACAGATTAGGAAGCGAAAAAAAATGATACTATGTATTGATTGGGTATTATTGTTATATACTACGTTAACAAGCCTTAATGATAATATGGTAACCAATGGTGGCGAGCCTTGTAAATTGGCGCTATGTTAGTTTAAATGTTTAGTTAACTTACAATTATTTGTAGTCCACTCAATTTGTTTTTTAAATCCACAATGATCCCTCATAAAAAGTGACATATCCAAAAGAAAATTCTATTTTTTGTGCTTGCTTTTAGTTGTTTAACATATATAAGTATTATCTAAAACGTAACTTTTTAACAAGTTCTAAGATAAGATTGATTCATACATTTTCTTTAACGAAAATTATACTGAGATAGTCAAAAATTGAATCAAACTTGATTTTTTCGGTAAATAAATTCAATTTCGACTTGTCTAATGCTATATAGACTGCTCGCGGACTCAGTCCTTACCTAATAATTTCTCATATTACTTATACAAATTGACGAATAATGTCTTTATACGTTAACTAAGTACAGCGAAGTCTGCTAAGTGGGCTGCAGATAACGAAAGCAGCTATTACTGGGTGTAAATTAATGTCCAACACCCACCCACTGGAACAGGGCTGATGATATTAGCCTCAGAAAAATCGAACGTACCTATTTCCTCCGTTATTATCATAAAACATAAATATATGATTAAGAATTTTTTCAAAGTGATTTAAAAGATAATTATTGTTAACGGTTAAATAATACTATATAATACACTATAATACACTATTCCAAATAGTGTATTTAACACTTAAGTTAAAGAGTCTTGTATTGAATAATATTAATACATACCTTGATCGTTAGTTTGTTTTAGGTATTATGATATATTTGAAATAAATTTTGCGTGCTACTTAATTGTTGTAAGATAATGTCTGTTTGTTATCGTCTGGCTTTTACAGAAACACTATTTAAATACAATAAAGCTATCCAGTATGCAATTAGAAAAAAACCTTACTAATACAATTTCAATTGTAAATAACTACAATCTTTCAAGATGGCTTTTCAGACGTATTCTACACAGGCTAATTATCCTTTACCGAAAATTTAGAGTCACTAGTGTTTTAGTGGGGTTGTTTAAAAACAAT
>JAOSYY010000014.1:9036604-9050360 GCA_025727935.1 Hebomoia glaucippe
GAATGAAAGAAACTGCCCAAGTCGCTGGACACTACAACGGAACGGAACAGACTTGATACTTGTTATGTTAACTCAACACACATGCATTGTTACACACAAATTATACAGAAATATTCTTTGAGGTTTTTATATAAGACGAATAATTTTTTATTAAGTAACCAAAATGATTGTGGCGTTTCTACTAAAGTCATTCAAACTTATATAACAGTATTACAAATATTACATCTTGTTAATAGGTTTTTGCGTTTTACCATATAGCTAATAAGAGCAAAAGTATGAAATATAGATTAAATAAAGAATTTAATATGCCCACAATTTAAATATATTTTTTTATTAATTTAATTATTATTTACATTAACATTTTTGTAATGTAAGGAAGGTTGAAAACATTGACAGTGTACAAAGAATATTTTCATAGCATAGTCGTGTATATTAACCAAAGAATATTCCTATTTTTTAAAAGTTTATAAAAATAATGGAGATGTAACTTAAAATATCAAAATAGTTAAATCGTAGCATTGCATTTGGACGGTATGGCGCGGAATGGCAAATGATAGCAGTTGGTACATTCGCAATATAGATAAATAGTGTTTTTTTTTACACAAACATCTCTTTTTTAAGAATTATTTAAATATTTAGGGGATGTACAACATACTAAAATCTACTATAAATCAGAATAAAGTTTTAAATTTAAAATAAAGCATGTAGTTATTAGTATACACATTATAGCACTAATTGTTTTTTCGACATTGGTGATACATGAACGGGAAATGAGTAGTATGCTTCATTAAAGAGATATTGAAATAAGTAATATTATAATAAAGCGCTCAATTATTATAGCTTTTGTTATGAACAAATGTAATTATACTACATTAGGATATGAATCATATAGTAGGAAGTATCATTACTTTTGATATCTCTAATTTCTCGGATATTTAATCACTCCAATATCTATAATATAATAAAAATGAAGGGATCGCTGTCAGTACGTTGAAGATATGAGAGAAAAAACTATTATTAAGTTATAGAATCCAAAAGAATGATTTTAAGCGTTTTTGTCTGTGTGAGTTTTAGACATTTGAAGAATTGCGTTAAAAATTGGTTCGACAAAACGCTATAAAATAGCTGTTATACCTAAATATTATGAAAAATATATTATGGCCTATAAACTTATTTTGAATTAATATCTGTATTAAGATAAGAAGAAGTGGGCAGATTCGTTTAGTATAAATTCCAATATAAGTTGGTCTTAAGTCTATATCATCATAATGAATAGAGTTCAGTTTAGACTGATCTTGCATTGGTTTGTATTTCAAAAAATATATTCTTTACATATACTAAATCACTACAAATCGCGTGTCTGACGGTCAATTAATTTACCCAATAATAATATGATCAACGACTAGAGGTGGTTGACAAATTCGGTATATACACGAGCGAAACCGCTGGCAGAGACTATTATAAAATAAAATAAAAAAGACTTAATATTAAAATGTATATAAATATTTACTTTTTCACTCAACACACTACCAAACTCATATTTGTAAAGCAACTGCCGAAACAATGATCAATTTAGCAATATCAGAGGCACTGTATTAATATACTCTCATCCGAAAGTGAGGGCTGCACGAACATACGGGCTATTTCAACGAAAACAGCATATATTAAAATAACTTAGAGTATTGCAAATTATTTTTAATATTGAAACATATAGAGAAAACTATCGTGGAAGGTATACGAAGAAACTAAACGGAATTAATAACTATTTTACTAATTAAACCTTGTATTATTGGTGATAAATTCCAACTTATAAATAAATCTATGACTTTGTTAACATTTAGTAATATGTACGAAATACGTAACAACTCAGCAACGATAAATAACTTAGTATTCAGGCAGATTTTTATGATACCAAAACTTTCAATAACGTCTTACATATATGTGACCAGTGTTTGGTAACACTTACATTTTAGATCATATAACACATCTAACTCACTAATTAAAACCTCCGCCTTATTAATTTTATCCTAATTTTAACCTAATTAATTTTATCCTGCTGGTCTTTATAAAACCTGTAAAACTTTAAATCAAAATATGAATATCATATTATATTCATGGCATTTAAAATATTCATAAAATCAGTTTATACGGATGTATCGGTCAGCCCTACACTCAAAATATATCTATTTCACATTCACCTAGACTCCATTGTATATTAAGCCAAAAAAAGTTTCCATTTTTCCATTGTTATGCTCTTTTGTTTTATGAAATGCAAAGCTTTGGTTACGGTTTTTATACAAATTGGGGAAGAGTTATTCGTACGTGAAATCTATATTTATAGTTTACATGCATTTAGGAGATCCACTTTCGTGCGGTCCATTGCCGCGTGAGCTAGTGTTTTCATTTTACACAATATTTTAAGCAACGTTGTTAAATAGTTATATATTTGGTTGAAATTTTATAATAATTATAACTCTATCGGTATCGATCTACTGATTTACGAACTTGCGTAAACATAAAATTAATTCACGTTAAAATCTTCAACGTTACTTACTTAAGTATTAATTACGTTAAATTTCGATATTTTTCTATAATTATTTATTGGCCAAAAACATCTTTAAGGATTTATGAAGTTGCATATATGTAGTCGATAAACGAATTGGTTAAAGCTGAATTCAGCAAATATTAAATATTAATTTTGTGCATCTACTTAAGTAGTACTACTCTCTTCCTGCTTTCGCCTGCGTTAGTAGTATTCATGTACTGGATATGAACCTCCACTAACTGTCTGACAAGATTGGTCGTATCTACATTTGTATGAACGATTAGTTCAAATACTTTTAACTGCTCCAAGGCTTTCCAATCGTTTTTATGTCTTATCGCTACATTAAACAGTTCGTTTAATACATCTTTAGATTTTTTTATCATGCTTAAAATGAAGCCTGCTTTGTATGGTGGCTGCTCTCTTTGTTCTTCCTTCAACGTTTGCAGGGAATTTAATTTTTGTTCTGTATCATAAAGTGTTTGTTCTACTAATGACATTATTTTACTCTTCAAGTTTTCATCTTTTTCTTGGTCGCTGTCTTTGTTTTTTGGAGAAACATTTTCATCTACAGCGGACACAAGCCGATATCTTCTGCCATCTAATGTACGTGTTGTATCTTCTAAAGTTAGATCTTCATCGATACGATATCCACCTGTAGTTTCTGAATTTGTGTTTAACGGAGATAATTCAATAATATTTAATCCCAAACAAAGGTTTATCTTTATTAAAACTGCAAGGAAGGAATTTAATGAGCTCATTTTAAGAAAACTATAGTTACTAAATGTTTATTATCGATTGTAAATACTAAAAACCGCATGTTTAGAATGTAATTGAAGTTTTAACTATAAATGGAAATTGCCGTGCACATATTTAAAATCAACATAAAAGTGTGATATTAATTAAATATTCGTACTACGAGCAAATATCAATATGTGTATTAGTTTATAATTTATTGCTAGATACAAACAACAATAACATATAATATTGAACTATTTTGTTTAACGTTTTTATTAAAAAAATGTATAGACAATTTTAAATCTTCTTTACTGCTATAGTTCACATAGAAAAATGTCTCATTTGACAATGTTTATTTTTGTTTGACAATACATCATATATTTGAATAAATACATTTTGTACTTAAATTATTTAGTGAAAAATGATAACTACGAGCTCATTTCAAAAATATTTGCTATTAACTTTTAACCAACTTAGGAATAGCAGACGAGCCTGCCACAATGTCTTTGGGATTAAAGATTTACTGCAACCAGAAAAAGTTATTATATTAAAAGATTACAAAATTATTATTTTATTACATATTATGTAGCTCTTTATTTTATGCAGAATGTAAAGTGCAGTCAAATTAAATTTCAAAGGCTGTTTAGATTGTTTTCAATACCTTAAAACAATCTCCGCAATATCATGAGTAAACTATTAATACTTTTAGCACGAAGCATTTACAATTAAGCAAATAAGGGCTGAAAACCAAGACATGGCGCTGGAGGTAATCAAACGATATTACCTAAGTGAACATATTTTTTTCCGAGCCCGTAATGTCGATATAAGTGAAGACCGAGCAATTGATGAATATATTCTAGGTTTATTAAAGCAAGGTAAAGTACAGTATAATTATTTTATTTAGTGCTTACCGCATAGTTTGTGATCTGACAATACACGAATGTCTACGATAGCAAGAGTAGTGAATACTATGGGCCCTGCTCACCAACGCTTTCATAAACCTGAAAACCATAAGTAAAGCAAAACCGCCTTAATCGTACACTGTAGAGCCTTTTGTCTTATTTTTCTGCAAATAATAGATTGAAAATATCAAATAAAATCATCTTTAAATTTAAACCTTCAGAAAATAAAATTTCCCATTTTTGTTGCGCGTAAATCGTCAGCTCCGTATTTAAGGTACAAATTGTTGATACGATTGGTCAAATTATTTTTACAGGAAACTCAATTTATGCCAAAACTGAAGATGGTTCGATAGCGGGACTGTGTATAAACGTAGCTTCAAGTCCCATTGATCCTAAAAATCTGAGGAACTACGCTTTTTACCGACAGGTAAAATTTAGACTAACTGAAATGTTCAACATATTACTCAACTAAAATAGGTATGAAATATAAAAGAAAATGTTCGTGACAATAATTTTCAGAATCCAAATACGAAAGATTTCCTGTATTTCATAGCAAAATTACAGGAAACACCTAATTTGTGGAATGTGTTTAAGCAACCCAAAATCTTTGAGGTAAAATAATTAAATAATTTAGATTCTAAAAAAAGCTGGAACATTCTACGTTTTTTAACCTTATAAGCACCATTTAAATATAGCTTTCAATATACTTACAATATATTTACTAAAGCAAAATATATAATGAATTCTAGCATTAAAAACTTATACGTCATTGCTAATTTTATATAGATCCAAATGTTAACTGTATTACCTGACTATCGAAGACAAGGTCTTGCTGTGATGCTGGCTAAACGATCTAAGGAGCAGGCTCTTGAATTAGGCTACAATGTTGTCCGAATGGATTGTATCAATCAGTACGAGTAAGTAGTACTTTTTGGGTATATCAATGATGCTATTATATCACTTATCAATTCATGTCAAAACATTCAAGACGACATATTTTGGTCAAAACAGATACTGTTAGTTATTTCTCGATACGTTGAGGCCGGTAAGCCCAACAACTATCGGCACCTATTTTCAGACGCTTTAAGTTTCAAAGAAATATTAATATATTATACACATGTTAACAGGCGTCTATTGCAAACTAATGACTTCTTGTTACTATATAAAGATACTTTTTTAAAAAAACGTTTGGCGTACAGGTGTATCAGGAGGACAAGGTCTCCTACTAACTTATGATTCCCTGGTACTTTATTAAAAGTCATTTTGTATAAAGTTGTACCGAACTTAGAACATTCATTGGATTGAAAATATTGTGTGTGAGAGATTATTGATATTACGACAGAGTTTATTGATAATTTATCTATCACATGATAATTTAGCTATGGTTAATTTGTTTACAATTTGTATCACGGCTCACTGGCCTTGCTATGCTATTTATTATAAAGGATAAAAAAATGAATTTTATCTTTATAAAACAATTTCAATTAGTGTGGTAATATGGGTGGGTCACCCCAAGTAGACTACTCTGCCCGATAGTTAATGGACTGGATATCTATTATATTATTTATACAGATATTATAAAGCTGAATAGTTTGTTATTTTGAGCGCGCTAATGCCGGGCTGGTCCAATTTGAAAAATTCTTTCAGTGTTGGTTAGTATAGCTAGAGGCGTAATTAATTATATTTTCGAAAAAAAATAGGGATACGTACTAATAGTCCAGTAATGTAACCCAAGGACTAAAAATTAAAATGTACGCGAGCGAAACTGCTGGCAGAAGGTAGGATTCTAAAATTAAAAAAAAAGTTTAAATACGCCTTCCTTTCTAGTTTCAAGATAGCTGAGCGTTGCATGTTATCTTGCTTGGTAAAGTTTCCCCTGCACAAACTGCGTGGACCAAACTCGCCGTTCATAAAACGCAGCTCAGAACACAATAGATGCGTACGTGTTTACACACATGTGCGCACACAGACGGACATGGATAAGGATATTAGGGCACGAGACGATTTAGTAAATTTATTAGAATAACAGACAGTTTCAAACAGACCGCAATTTTTTTTTTTATTAAAATATTATTCCGACCATTTTGGTTTTACATTCATCCACAAGATAAGAACATATTTTGAAATCGTTAAGATTGTATAATTGTAGCAATTAAGTTCTCGAAAACTCTGGACGTTGATTAATGAAACGATTGGATTCCGTAATAAAAACATCGTTTTAATTCGTCGATGTGTAACACACTTAAGCTCAATATTGAAAAAACCTCAAGTGTGACCTCTACAATAACGAGGAAAACAGTCTGTGAAAATAGAGAAGCGTAGTTCTGGTAATATGCGATTTCACATCAACTTGGTATGTGAGGAATAGTATATGTTCTATACTATATTATGTTAACCATGATTATAAATATTTATCTTAGACGAGTACTAAGAGATGGGATAAAACAAATAGAAGTACATTTGAGTTAAAAAATATATTATTAAACATCTCAAAATAATATAACATGTATGAAACTGGTAATACAATAAAAATTATCACACTTGAGTATGAGTATATATGTATTTACTTATAAGTTGAGTAACGTATTACACATAGACGTGATTTTATTTTATTTTCTTAAGTTTTGTATAACTGCGCTCACTTAAAATTATTGAATAACAGCTACATCTAGTTTAATCCCTAATACAAACATTATTACATTAATGCTCTAATATTGCGATAGATAGCGCTAAATTAATAAAAATTTATGACAACGCCATCTAGTGAAATTTATTTATCTAACATAACAGCCAATAGGCATTTGCCATCGAGATTCTTATCAGTCTATATTTAATTAACGTAATGTAATTATTTGTTCTTTTATATGTTACTCCATAGCATTCCTGCCATCACTTATGCAATTCTTTCTACATAAGGTATGGTTTGAGGACACTCTCTATAAACCATTCTTGGGAAAACTGGAGGTGGTCCCCTGGAACCGAGAGAAAAACCAATTTGCCCGCTTCATCCATTTTTTGCAGTCCTAAACGATCCTGAAAAAGTGAAAAATGTTTTTTCTAATAGCAATATGTAATATAAGAACTAATATTGAATTTCCATTCGTTTTGCCAACTTGAGAATGTGTATTAACGTTTATTTCGATAACTAGCAGTGCCTGACGCTTTCACTCGCTCCCAAATTATGTATATATAATAATGTTACCAACCCTAATATCCAAACACGCACTACCGCGGTCTTTATGTCCATTAGTTCCGGAGATTAACGAGAACATTCAGATAAACAAATATTTCCTAAATTGTTTCTGTTAAAAAGTTGTTATTCTAATTTTAAAAATGGATTTTCCAGTTTTATTTAAATGCGTATAAATTAATTTTTTAACACAAAAATGATACATTATAGAAACTAGTCTGAGTATATATAAGAAATGATTTAAATATATAATCATTAAAATCTCTCGTCTAATACTCACTTGTATATATAATTCTGATTCCTGTAAGGTTATTAACTTTTTTGCCTGTCCCGGCTCGTAGAAACCAAACCACTCAGTTTCTCTAGGCTGCACAATTGTATCATTATCGAATTTTACCATGACAAAATGTTGTAGCCTAAATAAGTTTTCGATATATGTCTTATTGATCGTCAGTTCATTGTTTATATCTGAGAGGAATTCACTGTGTATTTTATATGTTTCTTCATTGAGCGGGTCATGCCAATATGTTGCTTGCACCAAAGATTTTTGAAGCCAACTAAAAAAAACCTAATTTTAAAGCATTTTTACTAACTTCTTTTTCCGCTTTTCGCTTTTTCCTTCAACGATTCATAGTCACGAAGAGCCTTGTCCTTAGTGAAATTTTTTTCCAACAAATAAATATTTTATAATTAAAATTTTAATCTGTATATTAAATTGAAAAAGGACACAAGGAAAAATACTAGGTAATAAGACTTAAGATTACGAAAATAAGTCTAACAAGTTTATTTGCTTAGATATGACACTGGCTTAAGTGCAACTTGGCACAATATTTGAGAGCAATGTACACATAGATAACCTTTGTGTGAGAGTATCAATATTTGTAACAAACTAAACATGTTTTTATGGATGAGGTATGTATTGAAATTAAATATTATCTGACTCTGTAAGTGTTACCAAAAATGTATTCGTAATACTTTGAAATGCTTTTAATAGGGGTCTTATAAAATGGCATTAAATAGCATTTTCATGTTGTAACTACTAAATTATATTTAGAAATTGTTTTCTTATATACTGAAAAAACAGTATATATAAAAATAACAATAGTATTTTCTAAATTTTTCATCACATTATCTAGTGTCTAATCTAATAAATAATGGCTTCCTTGCTTACATATCTTGATACAATTATACACTGAGTTGGTATATTGTATAACTGTACAGTTCCTATTTCCATGTGCCTGTTATTAACCAACTTCATAAAAGGGTTAACAATTTTAAGTATTTAATACAATATATTTAAAATAACTTTTAACAAATTGAAATTACTAATATTCAATGATCTTAGAATAATTACAAGAAAACAGAACTTGATTTTATTTATGTGTAAGAAGAAATATTAAAATTTGTTATCATACCTATAATAAGCAGCATAGTTGAGTAACTTCCTCACATAGTCACAGGTCTGATGTTGTAGTGCTCCACAATGTGGCAGACCATACACTCCTTGATGCTGTCCTCCAAGACTAATAAAGTTCTTCACTCTTGGTATTTCACTACCACAACGCTGTATTACAGCTCGCCTATAGACAGACAGTTGTATCATTCATTAATATAACTAATGTAAAGTTACAAAAACAATTAGACCAAAATATTAAAACTTTAAGGTTATTGTTAAATTATAAATGATATACAGCATGCAATAAGTTTGCGAAACTTAAAAAAAAGATAGTATTGTACTTTACTTACAAGAATTGGGAACCTTGTGAGAAACCTATAGCATGGAATCCTTTCTGTAATTTTGGATCTTTAGAAATTTTATTACAAACATAATCTATCTGCTTATTTGGGTACATAAAGTAGCCATTTTCCATATCCTCAATAATGGAGTCCCCAATTCTTAAAGAGTGTACATATACACCTGGGATTTGATCCTCAAGAAATATTTTAAATGATCCCAAGCTAAAGGAAAAACAGCATGTGTCACCTTAAAAATAAATTGCGCATTATAATAAATTTTTATATTGTAGCTTAATAGGCCTATTCAATGAAATTTTACACAAATTATATGTGATAATATCAATGCATTTTTAAGATTAACAAAAATCTACTAACCCATCCCATGCCACAACACTATCGGTGTAGGTTCAGCATCTATTAGCTTTAATATACAGAAAAAGATTAATGTTTTCATTGTTGCCCTCTAGTGATTTTACGATTTATCCTGTAAAATAAATTTATAACAATTATTAAATAACTGACAGGATAGTAATAAAAAATAAATAACTTACTATGTATGAAACGGCTATTATTTATTTGGTACCACAATTAATATTATACTAATGCATGCAAATCAATTGGATTATAATTTTATAATTACTACTTATACAATAACACTATATGTATGAACTCATTTATCGAGATAAATGAATTGTACATAAAAAATAGTAATTATACTGAGATATTCTTAATTACCTTGATACATTTACGATGAAGTAAATACGATATACGAATGAAATAACGAAGCATGAATCGATTACTTAGTAAATAAATATAATTTTAAAAAATGACACTTTAAACTTAAAACTTCTGACTGGAATAATTTGATGTAAATACTTTATGTACAGAGTGTGAGTGGAATCAGTAAGTATAAAATGATAACATTGGCATTGAAGTACGTCGTCTGATTGAACGACGTTAGATGGCGTAATAAACAAATGAAATAAACTAGAGGAACAAGGATGTACACAGAGCCCTGTTTGTTCTACCAGACTAACAGTACATGCATAGGTGACACTAAAGCTAATTTATGTATGTCAAATGGGTCTAATGAAGAAACGTAGCTCCTATCTAGTTTTCTACTAGTGGTTAGGATCATTAGATGTCCTTCTATCAAGTACGGTAACAGTACCTGAACAAAATTCACTTCAGTGTTAAGGTTTAATCTAAAAGTAGTTTGTCTCATGCGTTGCACTAACTCGGTAAGGCTTTAATAAAAAACAAGGTATAATTTCGATATATTTATATTTCTGAAACATAATTTTCGTCAGCCTGTTAGTATGTAAAAATAACTTAAGTAAATGAAAATCTACAATTTTAAACCATTATGAACTGTTGATATTAAAAAGAAATACTTGATGTATAATATCATTATTATTAATAATGTTAACATAAAAGCTTACCTTTAATTGAGGAATATTAACTGTTAAAAATTAAATGATTCATATATGTATATATTTAAAAATCTGCAATAAATACCAATATTCAACATTTTAGCGTAATAAAGGTCCGATTTCATATGTTGCATCAGTCGAACCCTCATTACCTAATATAAAAATAATTTATTATTATTGATAGTGTTGCATTCGGGTTTAGTACCTATATTCTTTTAATTTATAACATCGTAAGACGTAACGAAAAAAGTGATTACAAACTCTTTAAAATTAAAAGAATGATTTGTCAAATTTGCAAAATAAACAGTTGTAGTCTTCTTTTCTATAACGGCAATATGTCACTTATACCTAAGAGTAATCTTTGATTACATGAAAACAGGTAAGATAATGAAATATTTCGAATAATTATTATGTATCCTTATTTTATCATAAGTAGATAAACTTAAATCTAAATCACTTTCGATATTATAAATACATATACTTCTAACACGATCACAGTCTCATAAGGATATTACATAGTTCAAATTGGGCACGTGCGTCACACATAATTGACAACCCTTAAACCACACAGTAATATAGTACAAAAGTCTCAGGTTTGGATTGACTTATCGATTGTTCGCTTCTACGAACCGCTAAATTACTATTTTTTATCTATCGATAACCCTCGCAGCTATGGGCCTGGAAAGATAAAAAATCATTCTCGATATACGACATTTATATTTTAGGCTCTAAATATATAGTACAACATAATTTATGGGTATAAACTAACTTTAGTCCATACGTAAATATGGATTAAGGATTTATAATATTTTATAATGATATATATACCTACTGTTCTCTACCAGCAGTAATAAATATTTAAAAGGTTGTAGGTGCATTTGTAAAAAGGTTCATAAAGACGCTCGTATACAGCAAAATATTCCAACTTTTTCTAATTACCTTTCAATCTAATCGTGTTATCGTCTATCAATATTCGTCGCTTAACATACAACATTCTTATTTATTTTCGGCCGCGAGATACTAATCAACATTCTTTACTTTGTCTGGGTCAGTAAAAAATAGTATATTGCGTCATTGTCAATTAAAAATCTTTCGACCAAAGAAGAAGGTTTGTATACTTCGATCAATTTCGCATAGGCACAAATTTGTATAATATTAGCAAGACCATAAATTGTAACTATACCTAATTGAATAATTGGTTATTTGGGTTATTGAAAATAATAAATTGTGCATTCAAATCACAAGATAGGCCCTTTTACTTAAATGTACACGTAAATGATTATTTATATTGCGATTAGTATATCACAAGTTTAAGTCTTTTCATTCTTGTGCAGAAACCATGACTATATGTGCGCAGTCAGCGTCTAAGTTCCTTAAAGATTCTACCTCAGATCTTAAAGTACTCTCATTGAATCTGTATGCTTAACGATATCGTAGTCTATTCTCCTCTTGGGCAATTCACAGTAATCACTTGAATCTGATGAGTCGAACTTTTGTCTGTTAAATGCTGATATTCGTCTCGCTCTTGTGTCAGAATCATAGGTAAGAGAGAAATTCTTCATAGACCTATATGGCAATCTGTAAGGCGTACTGCTCTGCACGTCAGACATTGAACGTATGTGTCTCCTTAATTTGTAGTCTTTCGTAAGTGGTGTCAACACATATGTTCTTTCCGTTTTATCGTCTTCAACAGACCTGAAAAAACAAGAACGTCATTTTATAAGAAGCAATAAAAAATACAATGTATATCCTAAAATACACATACGTAGTAAGAATTTAATAGCATCCACAGATAATATTAAAATTATTCTTAAAAATAAAATAAAGTACGCGTTACGGTGAAAGAATAGTGCTATTTTTAAAATTGCCATGAAAATGTGATGAAATTGATAAAGTTCATTTACGTCTTTATAAAACAAATGTAAATATTATAGTTGTAAAATTCAATATTTATATGTGAAGTAGGTTTTCAAGATATTCTGGTTAAGTAAATACAGACAAGTAAACGATGCGTAACTGAGGAATATTATTGCAAAATAAACTGAATAATCTACTTAACAGTCATAAAGAGAAGGCGGTGTATTTTTCCATTCATGAAAACTTATCTTCCCTAACATAAACGTCATAATTATAGTCTTAGGTAATTTGTTGAAATAGTGAAAATAATATTAAATGAGACCCCCAAAGTGACCTCCTTTTATATGAAGCCAAAATTAATAATAATTCGTAACAAATAAATGTATATTAACAAAATTGTGATACGGGTGATTACTTTGTAAATAAAAAAGTAAGATTAATGTATATTATCTTGAAAAATACAGGACATTAGGAAGAGGACATTTAATAATAACATATTGAAAATACATACTTATAGAACATTGTATAACAAAGAAATGGTTTAATCATATTGGTGACTCGTTACATAATAACCGTTCTTTCGATTTAATACCGTTTCTTCGTGTCCGCTCTAGAAAATTATACGAAACAAGAATATCGCAGCAGGAAAAAATAATTTTAATAATCTAGCAACGCAATTGAAGGACACATGGTACAAAGTCATTTGTGCAATCAATTAAGAGTGTATAGTTGTTAAATAAACGAGTTGAAGTTATATTTAATTGTGTTTGTTGAGCCAGTGCTTCTTCTTCAGTTTCGTCATCGAAAAAGTTTTTGTAAATTGTTTAGGATTTGGTACTTTATATTCTTTCCACCACCATAATGCATTATGTGGCTATGATCAATAAGAGAATTATAAAGATTATTTAATAAAATAATATAACATAGGTACCAAAGCAGGTGTTACAACTATTGAACCGGCGAGGCCGTCAGTACTTACAATAAATAATTAAGTACAAGTTGTTTCCTTTTGTAAAGGTTTCTACACAAACTTCACAGAGCGATTATGTATTATTTATAATTTTAAACTCTTAACTGCATATCGTCACATGGAAACCACTACCATAGCTTGCCAAAGTTATTAACGTGAATATTGTAAACATAGGTGTCTAAATATTACGATTTAACGTCATCTCTAGACATTTTAATATATTGTATTAAGAATGTTTATTTTATAACAGGATTACAATGCTTTGAGTTAATATTACCCAATAACAAGTGGCGTTAATTATGTAGTATCTTAATGTATATATTTTATCTATTGAAAAATGTTTTTAATGAGGTTAACTGTTAAAAAAAAAACAATTTTAAGTGTCCG
>JAOSYY010000014.1:9064299-9137261 GCA_025727935.1 Hebomoia glaucippe
TATCAATATGACTCAAATTATAACCAGACTCCTTGTTTAATTGATGTTTTGTTTGAAAGCTCTTTAAAAGTTCTCGTCCCCCCAGTGCATATGGTGGGCGACGAGGATCACGATTTAACTCTATACGTTCTGGTAGATGATATGCGTGAAATGCCAATGTCAAGATTTTTTGCCTACGATCATCCAATTACAAGATAAAGCTCCTTTTTCTCCCAGATCAAGAACAAATTAAATCAAGGAACAGTATAACCAGAATTTAACGAATAAAATGCGATCTCGATAAGTAACTTATAACGTCATGAAAAAGAAAATTATCTTTAATTTTACGCTGAATAAACAGTCGAAATGTTTTATGAAAAGCAATTTGTCTCATGTTTTAATGACTGTGTCAAAACTAAGAAAAGGTATATAAAAACAAAGTTAATTTCAATAGTAACGTTAGGGCAAAAAAGCAAGAACGGTTTTTGAGAAACTTAAAAAACTTGTAAGAAATAGTCGACTCGACTAAATGTTGACTGTTTTTTCTTTTAGCCACGCATTGTTCAAGCTAAATTCGCTCTCAAAAAAACACTTTTACTGGATTATTGAATAAGAATCACGGTTATCGTATATGTTTTTCTTAGATTAGATAACTTTCAATAGCAACATGTATCACTATACGAATTCAATACATAATAATAGTATACATACTTTAAACCTCTTTAAATGAGTTTTAAAAGGAATAAATAAATCTTGTCATAATTTCATCATCATTAATATTCTACGGCCATTATCAATTTAAACATGAGCCTTAGTAAGGCAGAAAGAGTATAATATAACTTGTTACACAATTACACAACACAGATAGTATCGTGATTATGACCTAAAAACTCATTCGGATATAGTATTAAAATGAACGTTGATTAACATAGCATTACATACTATGATTGCAATGCCTCTTAGCGTGTTAAGACGAAGTCATTTATATTTATGAGATACCGTCGTATGAAGCAAATTTCACGATCATAAATTATATTTAATTAAGCATAAATAAATATGTATATTCTTTTGTTATTTCATCTGTAAATAAATACTTTGTTCTTTCTAATTTTAAAATGACTGCGAGTGAAATAAAGGCTACGTGCAGTCGGTTGTCTGGCACTGAGTTAAGTACGGCTTGTACTGAGTGATCGCGAATTCGTCTCCCGCCTGGTTTTACATTTTTTCACTAAGCATGGTTATCGGCCGTATATTGATTTTCAAGGATTAATCGGATCGAAATATTTCCGAATTAAATAATTGTTCGACATTTAATAATTAATGATGACATATAGGAGGTATATAGTGTAGGTCGAGTCATTATGACAAATAAATCAATGTCACGAAACTTTGGTGTTAAATTTAACCTACATAATAGTCGTATTGAAATGATATTTTGTATGTTATCGTGCAGCCAGGAGCTAAAAATATATTTGTTTATATGCCAACCTTAAAGGCCATAAAATCCATATTACATCATTTGTTATTTAGACACGTTCTGCAGCCGAAATTGATTTTTAGTTTTATTTTGAATACTCGGAAATTCATAGATTTCTTAATACGAAAATATTATTCGATTGTCTACATAACAGAAAATATTAATAAGAAAATAGGAATAACATTGAAAAATGATCGCATTTCCGTATGAGTACAGATACCTGTTGTAAAAACATTGGCCATCATATCTAATGAACCGACATGGCCAGGTTTCCTTTTCACGGTCGCTGACCTAGTTTACACGCGGCATGCACAAAATTATCGGTTCCACAGTAAACACATTGAAGATACAATGTCGCTTTACAGATATCTTCAAGGCGAGAGGCCACAAATGTAGCTTTCTATAAAATATAGAAAACCATTTCTAATGATTTTACTTTTCATTTATAAAAATAAACGTATAAAGTACTTTTTTATCGAAATACGCCACTGTTCGGCCTATAGGCTCTTATACGACTCACTATTTTTTCATAGAAAAATGGACTTAAATTTTGGATAATTTTATTTTCTAATATTAAAATACATTTTTAACAAACGTCTCTAAATTTGAAGTATTTTAGTCCGAAAAATATGGTAAGCCATAAGACACGTACAGCAAAGATACCGTGAACTAAATAGTACAGATAGATGTTATGTAAATGATAAAGAAAAATATTGATCCGAAAATAACATAAAAATATAATTTTCCAAATATGGAGGATTCTTAAGTTCGTTATAGCTTAATTATTGTATCATGGTCCGAAAAGTGTTTTACATGTCAATGCAATGACCTCATTATTCTACATTTGTAATAATTAATTAATAATTAGAAAACTGTATACGCTCTTTTCAATATTTTTATAATTAAATCAAAATAGCTTGCTTTAAGATTAATATTTATAGATCTGTAGTTGTTTTGCTGGTTTAGTTTCCTCTCAATCTTTACCTGGTATTTCTAACTAACCTGATACTCATCATCGACCGCCGAATCGAAGGTTTCCCTGAGCCTGGCCTCTCCCCGTGCGTCAGCCTTCGCCGCCATTTGTTTCTCACGCAGCGACGTGCGTCGAACGGACCGCACCCTGTTCACGAATTAATACATGAAAATGTCAAGAGATGGCGTTTTTGCACAATATTTATGTCTACAAGAAATTAACTTTTGCACCAGAACGAGCATATGCTATAAACTGGTGAAAGGTTCGTGAACAAAATCTACGGTTTGCTAGAAATAAAATAAGATAAGGAAAGTCGAACGTAACTTTTTAATGGCAGCATGATCTCACCCTATCATCCGTACTCCCTATACAATACATGGAATGTGGAAATAGCAGTAATAGAGACTAAAAGCAATTCAAAATGGATTATTATATTTAACTTACATAAGAACAAGGAAGAATACGTAACCACATATCAGAAATATATTTGGACGTTAAATTCTAAGTGCCTGATAACATTTGCAACTTTGTAGCCAATTCATTTAATTCATTCAATTACAAAATCATCTTAGGTCGAGGTAAGTCACGCCTCTCAGTTGGTTGCTCAGTAATAATATAAAGAAAAAATTTGGCTATTTTCAAGCATACAACTATAATATAAATAAAAGGGGTTTAGGTAATAGTGCTTGTCTTGTTTGTATTGAAAACTTGACTGACCTGCTAGTCGAAGCTGTAGACGAAGATCGCCTAGCGGTACGAAGGCGGTCTCCGGCGCCACTTGCTGCACGCCGTCGTACTTCCTCTTGTTCCGCAGCCAACCGCGCAATCCGACCCCTCATTTCGCCCTCCTCGCAAATATCTGGACGACATTATTAGACAAAAAATTATATACGCACCTTAGAAACCATTATTGCAATAGTGTTGGAGAAGTGTAATATATGCAGTGCAATTTACTGGCTATGCGAATTGTTTGATTACTATTTACATATATGTTTAAACAAAATGTTTCTATTTATTTTGAAGAATGCTACACGCGATCCGCAAAATTCGGTGTCGTTAAAATGTTATATCGAGAAGATGTGTACAAACAAAAAAAAAACATTATTAAAAAACAAGTAAAACTATTCTCACTTTTTTATAAAAAGATATTGACTAACTCATTAAATTGCGATCAAACGTCGACAACTAAAAGATCTGTATCTGCTCACCTATAAACAGAGGAGATCACAAACACTACAATAATCTATTTATGCGAATCATGTTTAGATATTTGAACGTTTGGGACGATATCTTCTATATCAAGTACTTTCTTGAAAATTAGATAAATATAATCCATGTAACATAGATACTTGGTAAAAAAGTATAATTTTATTACACTTATTTTTCAATACATCTAAGGGACAGACAGCCCGAGATAGATGTCACACATTCTCTACTGAACGGTGTGCTACCGAGCTATTTATTTTTATTTCGAGCATTCACAAATTCATAGACTAAAGTCGGAACGGGCATTACATAACTTCACAGCTTTCCATCTATTAATCCTAATTTAACATCTATAATAATAAAAAGCTTTAGTTCAGATGAAAACTAACCTGCAGGTGTTTCGTCGTGTTTATTCCTTACATTGAGATCAGCTCCATATTGTACTAATAGTTCTAACACTTCTAACTGCAACAAAACATTAAATTACATTTGCATCACCCACTAATTTATTAAACGACATACAGCGCCGGAATAGGCAAGTGCGGGGCCTGTAGCAAATTTTATCAGAGCCCATGCTTTACTTTAGATATGGTTATCGGATTTCTGAACGAGTTGGTGCGCGGGGCCCATAGCAATTACTACTCTTGCTGCCAAACTAATCCACTACTGACTACATAGACCTATGAAAACTGGCTTCTTTCAATATTCGTTAGATTTATCGCGAAGTTATCGAAGCCTGTCAATTTACTATTAATTCCTAAAAGGTGCAAATTCTTGTGAAGCAAGAAATTTTGTACCGATTGAGCAGATAATTTTCAGTAGTTTAATTTGCAAGTAACACGTCTAAAGAGTGTACAATTTGAGAAGAGTAGTTTAAAAACGTAGTATATAAATAATTTTATGTGACAGCGTCTTGTTGTAATTCAACTTCTACGTGGTCCTAACGAAAGTCGGTAAATCATATAGACAAGGGGTACAAAGCTTTTGGTAAAACTGACATGCCCCCAACAGGCTGCGGCGTGCACCGGCTGCCACATATCATGGTCCACCACGTCCGTCGATGCGCGTTGTTCGAGCAAGAATTCCACCACTTTCAGGTAACCATTCGCGGATGCTATGTGTAACTGAAACAACCAATAAAACAAATAATGCAACTAGAGGGTTCATGAGACGTCGACCTGGAATTGTATCGAGTAGCTTATTTTTTTTAAATAACATGTACTTAAATTTAAGTTATGGTATATTGCTAAATATCGAAAAGATTCTAACAAGTCACACAATTTATAGATATATTGATAAGATATTATTCACATCACTCTATCACACCTACATCTTAAGTGGTAAGTATTAACCGGCATAAGAAGACTCTTTATGACTTACTGAAACAATTAATATCAATTTATATGCCGAACTTGACAAATGATAAATTCATATACAAGCTTAAATCCTTAATTTATCCTTCATCATTTGTTTAAATGTGGCTAAAGTTCTTTTTCACTTTCTAACTCATTGAAAAACCAATATTTATTTCTGTTAGTTCAGCCCTGAACTTAACGAACTAACAGAGGTTCTTCAGCTTTTTTATGTATAATTAGCATGGAGTTAGAGGCTGACCAGTAAAGGATGTAGTCGCTGTATGTATCTAAATACATTATGTAATATCAGGCAACATTGTACCACCTTTTTATGCAACAGATATCTTGGATTACTTTTACCGCTTCCCTAAACAAATAGCCATTGGCTAAACTAATATTTATCCAGTTCTGAACATAGATTTTAAGCTTATTCGCTGGAAAGTTTGTTAAGTCTTAATTTAAATCCCCTGCCTTTTGTTAAATGACGAAAACACGTCTAAGTTTAAAAGTAAAATAACATAAAAGTAAATAAAAACGATATTATTTAGCAGATATTATTCACTTTCAGGAATGTCCTTTAATAAGCAAAAAAGCTCATTTTCATTAAAGTACCTAATTATTAATTATATAGATAATATGCCACATGTAACAGATACGTAAGTATATATATATATATAAACTATTAAATGTAATTTATATTATACCATTTTGCATACGTTACATAACACTGTTTCAATATTTTCCCGGAAGAAAAATATTACGTCGCATCCGTCTTCATCAAGAAATGTCCTCGAGTTTGTCGTTCCTTTATTACTCGTAATTCAATAGCACAATATTATGTACAGTTGTGTGCCATCTTTAACATCAACAGTAATTAAAGAAGTTTATATTTTAATTTATTGTGATTACAAGCAACCGTTTGTATCAAGGCTACCTTTTCACTGAACCTTTTCGTAATTACGCTATTGAGTACCTTTTCAAAATGTTATTCATTATGCAGATGAATACTTAGAGGTTTTTTGTATAACACGAAATTCGTTAAATTGTATAAAATATTATTTTTATAGTTCTGTTAGCTTAGAGTTAAAAGTATGACTATAAATATAGATTGTGTAGCTATTTAAGCCGATGTAATATTACTAAACAGGAACTCATATCGTATGTTAAGAAATTATAAAATTGTGAATGTTTTAACAGGTGCTTCTATATCAAGATATGTATGTTTCTTTAGATAAGGAAGGTAAGGTAATTAGTTCCAATTGTTAGTGAAAACAGCTGTTTATTTCATTTACAATATGGGTATATAAAGATCGTACCGGGCCTAAACACGTATTGCTGCCCTTAACAATTTTTTCCACTTATAAATGTTCGTGACGTGTGCAACGATTTAAAATGACCAGATATACAAACATTTACTTATAGAAAATTATAAACTTATTGCATCCGAACGAAATGGATAAAGGACGACTTAGAATTTAGAGTCCTTTCCTTAGACATTAGACGTATAAGGCTAGCCGTGCCCCGCGATTTATAAGTTAGAGTCAATTATGGTGATCGAAGAATATCGCGGTTTTCCCCCAGACATTCTTTTATATACATGATACTGTAAGTAACGTATATATTGTAGTATGACTTTAAAAGCCAATTTCTATTATGATATGTATATAGGCACTTCATTTATACATAGGTATAGAATACTTTAAGGATGTGGAATAAAAAATACAACAGCATAAAAACTTATTAAAAAGCTTGCAAGATTTTACGTTAACTTACCAACGTCGCACCTTGAATATCCCTCGGTTCGTCCAAATCCATCCCAGCCTTAATCAACTCAGCAATATCCATCAACATCTGCATCTCCGTAGCTGCCCGGGTTTCATCAATCAGTCTCTGCGTAACGCCTCTGGCCGCCATCTCACTTTCGATCGCGTCCAAAGTTCTTTCCTCTTCACAAATATCATACGGCATATTCCCATCTCCATTCACAGCCAATAAGTTTGCACCTCTTTGTATTAATATTCGTACTAGATTCAGGTTACCGCAAGTTGCAGCTGCGTGTAAGGGCGTCCATTTCTCGCTGTCCTCCGCGTTAACATTCGCACCATGGTCTAGCAGCAAACGCATCATAGCTTCGTTATTATCTATGCAGCATTGATGCAGCGCTGTTAGACCGTCTTCGTTAGTTGCATCTGGTGTCACACCACGAGCGAGGAGTCGTCGGACTGAAATATAATTTATTAGTAAATTAACATTGATAACTATCGCTTAGTACACATCTTAGAGTTAAGTAAATGAATAAATTTGTACAATATTATCGGTAACGAGTGATAATCGACACCATATCTATTTATAAACAGATGCATCATGTATACATTGCATCATTACATCTTAACTTTTCTTATTATCGATTCGTAGCATGTACTATAATGATACGTCTCCGTTTACAATCCGTTCGATTACACGTGCTTCACGAATGAATGTAGTCTATTTGAATGCTGTCAAATTGATAATTTTCATTGCAAAATAAAGCAAGACCAAGTACTTCAAAACCTCACACAATTATTTTTTAAACAGGCATTTTTATCGATTAATTACTGAGATATGGTTTTTCTTTGGCAGTACCGCATTTCATTGTATATATCAATATAGAAACATAAGCAAGTTTTATGGTAAAGGCGTGTCTGATGATGTGATTACCGCGTCCACGAGGATCTACAAACAGAGCAGCACATGCGTTAAACTACAATGAATAATATAGAGGTGACGTCAGATGTTTGAGCTTCATGTTGTAATAAGTTAAGCTAAGAGATTATATTCGTGCTGCTAATCAGGTAAGTCGGTGATTATTTAAGGATACAACACGGTCAAACATGTGAGTTATCTCAAAACTTTTGGCTGTATTTAGTCTGTAGAATTTAATCCCGTTGTATCAGCTGTCGACAATATCAGTTTTAAATATTGAATACATTTTTAATCACGACATTTTATGTACATACTGTGAAGGCTTGAAAGTTATATCAGTACAGGATATATGTAAAGTACTATGTTGGATAAATACGTATTGTACAGTATAGATTTCAATGGCCAAGTGAACTCGTGTAACCTCAGACAGAATTAAGTAATCTTGTTATACACTTACTGTTTAATAGGTATAACTTTCGTGGTAGACTAGGATAATAACAACTAATTAGTGAAAGTTAACATTTCAAGTAGACATGGTGATGGATTTAATTACCACATTCGCATTTGTTTTTACGAGATGAGGAAAACAGTTGTAATGAGGCCCTGGACTTGGACTTTCACAAACAGTTCTAGCTCATAGTTAGCCATTTCATAACAGTATAACTTTTTTGTACTTCGTGCTTAAGAAGAAATCGAGATTTTTACATTTAATCCAGTTATCACTATTTTGATTATCAAACACTAAGTAAACTGATAATATTTCAATAATATTTGGTATTTATTTATTCATTGTACAACTACTGAATAGCTCTTAATTTAGATTAGTGCTAGTAACAATCTTCCCGGAGATGGTCGAAACTTGTTAATTCCATGATTATTTTAAACTTAGAAAATAAAAAACTTTTTAGAGCCTATTATTCTCAATATCAACTTATTCATCTATATGACCGACCGTGTGTTTTGCATCAGAAAAAAGAACAACAATAATTATGGCGGGGCAGCATAAAAATACTGATAACGTACGCAGGTTTTATTTTATAATCTTTTTTTTAACAGGTACATGTTTGTAAAGTACGTACGAATACCACGCCATAGACTCAAATAAGGGAACGGATTTTTTATATATATATGCTAGGAGTAATAGAGCTACATTTAAATGTCTGAAAATTACCTTCTTCTATGTCATTCCTCGCAGCAGCCTCAAGCAGCATCACACTGTCGCTGAAATAAATACTCCGTTTATTACTCTTCTCCCGCTTCGCTTTGATTCTCGCCCATTCTTTTTCTCTCTGCTGCCATAACTTGAGCTGTTGCATGCGACGTCTGTAATACAGATAAGCACATATTTTATTGGATAATCTATATATGGTAATTTATCACTGAAACCTTTTCATTGGAACTTTATCTGCAACCAGATAAAGTTTATCCTATTTAAATAACTCGATTACAAAGGTATTATTAAAACAACAAAATACATAGGTATATTAGCATAAAGTGTACTATTTAGAGTACAAGATTTTCAAATTATGAAAACTTAAGTTATAATCAACTAATGTATAGGTTATTTGCCTCTCACAAAACTATGCAGTTCGGGGATCATTCCAGGATAAGTACTAGATGTAAAGGCCATACTTTTGAATAGTCTTCCTATGACTTAGTGTATTCATGTTTTCTATCCACAATTCTTATAATTCTAAAAACGTAAATGTATTTAAATGAAATTTTTAAAACGATTCGATACCTGTATTTAAATTTGTACATGTCTGCCGAGTGTTTTTAAAAACGAACGACTGATAGTTATGTAAAATCTAATTTAATACTACATGGTATTTCCCCTGTAAAGTCGCAATCGAGATAAAGTAATCTTTTTATTATACGGGCGCGAAAAAAACAAATAATTTCTGAGTATAATATATTATTACATTGTAAAGACACTGGTATATTGGTAAACAATAATAAACATAAAATTGCTGTAGGCTAAAATTAGAAATGGCATCTGATATTGTCAGTTTTATAACTCCGCGCAACAGAAATGTGACAATTGACAATTAACTTTTTGACAATAAAACTTACAACTTTTTTTAGTTATAATATTAATATGAGCTAAATACTCATTTTTATAATTTTAATACATATGTCCGATTCTCCTATAGGTATTTTAATAACATTATAGAAATAGTTTTGGAGCCGATAAGTTTATTATTAGCTGGGTATCATCACATATTGATTATAAATATACTAGTATACCCCTAAGTTTATCTCTAATTTTCGTATAGAAATATTCAAGACATATAAATGTATTATATGTATTGAATATTTCTAAACTAAAAATAGATGATATGAATGATATGTTCAAAGAGTGCCTCTCAGTGAGAAGGTCACTCATATATCTTCAAAATCTCTTTCGGTTGTCTTTAATCGAAGTAGCATATATCCAAGGGCAGCGGAAACCATTTACTATCAGACAGGCTTCATTCGTTTAATACTTAAACATTACTTTCACAATTCAGTACAATTAGAATAACTGATATGACAAAATTATATAAATTGAATAAACTGAAGAAGTGCGTCACGGTGCATACCAATTTTTGTGTTTTGGTTCACTGATCATTATACTATACAGGACTTTTAACCTTTCCGGTAATATATTTTTTTTATTTGGATGTGAAACGAAATGCGAATACAACTAACAATATACTGAAGACGCAGCAATAGCTTTAGATCAAAATTAATAAGATTTAATAATTAGATACTGTTTCCACTTATGAAGTAAGGCTTTATAAGCAGTTAAAAAGCGTTTAAAAACCGGTTTCACAGGCGACTAGTCAAGCACATGACTGTAATCTGTACACAGGATACGAATGTGTCATTAAATATTATAACTACGAAACTGGGTCAGTTGCAAAATGCACACGGACATCATGCGGCGCATAAAAACTTCGTATAAAATGGTTCAAAGAGCGAATTCTCTAACATAAGTTTAAAAATATGTCTTAGTTGACTCCTTCATCAGGACCTCTCCACGATGACAACATTTAAAGATTATGACTTTTAAAAACATCATGTTTATATTTTTATGAACTACTAATATTACAGTTATTTTTTCTAAAACATACTTAAATTTATTTCTTTGGTTTTAAGATGTAATATAAGAAATGAAATTATATTTTCAACACACTACCGAAATAACAAGTACCCTTGCGAATTTAGAGCTGTATTTACTATTAAGTCAATATGAAACCAAAAAATTGTGTGAATTGGCAACTTCGTTTTGCGAACCGATTTCACCAAGTCACCTCCATGTCACGGTAGGTACCCAATCAATTTGCGTCGAAACACTGGACTTCAAGCATTCAAGCTCATTGATTATTTCTGATATTTTAATTAATCTATAATATATTTCATTCAATTTTATTTTACAATTACGCTATTAATTAGTAAATTCATAACTCTTGTTAACGGACAACAGCACTAAGGTTCGCAAACCAAAAGGTCAAAGTGGTAGCGCTCAAGTCGCTGTATATTTGGGAATTGTCAAAATATCTAAGTTACTTATGGAAGAAACGTTCACATCTAGTAATAGGCGTTAAACACAGTAAAATACTTTTAAATTAAATTAAAAATAATTATATATCTCCAGACCATTATGCCATATTACTAAAGTCTTAAAATATTTCAAGAATGTTTAAAGAGGGAATGTTTTTTTAATATTATGTGGGCAAACGACCATACAGTAAGTGACTACCGTCGCCTATAACGTCAGCAAGACCAGGACCCTGGAGTCGCGTCGCCGACTTTTCAGGAAGGTGTGAATATTAATACTTAAATAAAATTAAAATGAGAAAAAGCATATTACATATATTGTTGTTTTTCGTAACTGAAGTCGGTAACGTGTCACCTTTAGCAACTCATGTCACTAAAACACATCGGGTATCCGAAGTATAATCAAAATGGTAATATTATATACAGTTACCTTAATAAAACTTATAAATAAATAGCAATAAACTAATAACAGATAAAAAAATTATATGATAGAACAAACATACCCAGTCGCAAATTTTTTATTGCCGCAATTGCCGTTCAATTGACACCGTAGCATCACTATCGTGTAGAATTCATTAACTCAATAAAAATCACATGCAGTGGTTTAAATGCGTTGCAAAATATAGCTTACTTGTGAAATATTACGCCAAATAACATAATTAGTACCTACTTATTTATAAGGTTATTAATAGAAATGTTTGAAAATGCGTGACAGTATCGATTATTTGTTAGTGTGAATTCACGCTTTTCCCAAGGGTCTACAAATGGGCCAACGAACGTTTCTAATATAATCATATCTTCCCATAACTATCGATTCGTCCTTTGCAATGAACTATATGTCCACGTATACGGCCAAGTATGTTGATATACAAATAACGCCTTACAGGTAGTTCCGTCAGCAAAGTTTCATAACCATTCTCATTGCCATGTTTCAAAAATAAAAGAATATTAGTACAGCAATTGTTCTCGTCAGTTTCTCTGGGTTTAGTTATTGTTCACTGATGTAGTCGGCAATAAAAAGTCAAACTTCAGAGAAGTTTAATGGATTGTACATCAATAGCGAAAATACGTCAACTTGTGACGGTCGAATTGTTCCAAAATCAATTACTTTAACGTATCGACAGCGCGCGTAATCGACAATTACACGATTTTAATTTCCGGAAAGCCTCCAAATTCTTTACGCTTTATCTCACAAGTCACATGCAACTGTGAAAAGTGAAATCGATTTCGTTTTACAATACAATTGTGACAGACTTATACATACATATTTAATACAACGAATTTCAATTTCATTGGAGAGTCATAAGTAACCACGACCCATGTTGAAAGTTGATTAGTTTAATTGTATGCAAATGTATCAATCTATACTTACCATTTAGTTTGGAAACAAATATCCTTATGTGACAAGTTATATATTTAAATTTATGTCTCCTTAGTGTTATTGATCGATAAAAAGTCAATTTTAGGAACATAGTATTTTTAAATATTGTTTAGTATTTCAAAGAATTAACTAAGAATACGTGTCTTTGAAGTTTTAAAGAAATATGTATTCTAAAACCTGTTAAGGAAAAACAAGCGAAAAATAGTAGTTATATAATTATTACTATGGATGGTAACAAGCGACTGTCTTATTCAATTTTCACTGTACGAATTCGCAAAATCAATGTCCTATCCATGATTTTTTATATAATATACACAAACAAGACTCAGTACTCAAAAGACGAGTTTATTTCATAAAAAATTCCTTATGTTTTTAATTTATCAAATCTTTTATTTTAACATCATCGAATCTCACTCTTTTGTGAGTGTAATATTTTAATAAAGATAACCAAAATGTTTGCGTCTAATATAGATTATAGTGGGCAATACGTAGTATGCTTTTATTGACCTACATAAGTTAAAGTTTAAAATGTACGTTTTGTAGGTAGCAACTGAAGTAGACAACAAGGTTATATCTGATATTTGCTAGCAATCGTAATGGTATATAATACTGTATTCGCTACTACATACTACGGTGTATCAATTCTATAGCAAAAATGGCAATAATCGGACGCAGCTCAAAATTGAGACACAAGAATTGACATTGTTTTCATAAAATATAACTATTCTATATTTTAATTCCAATCAAATTCATAGAAAAACTTGATAATAATATATAATAGCGACACCTTGATAAGAAGCCGATTTAACGAACTTAAAATAGTAATTATCAATAAACCCATGAATAGATAAGGACAAAGATTCCTTAAAGATAATATTGTAACAATAATTGTTATCGAAAGACTGCGAATCACACTTTATGTAATTGTATTCAAAAATATTTTTACATTAAAATAAAAAGAAATAAAAGAATAAAAACCATAATTCAGGCGTTGATGATTAACATTAAACCAAAACTAAAATACATAATGCCTTATACAAAATACATTTAATTCAACGCGTGTATTTGAAATAATGGATGTTGTCCCAATTAATTAATTTCATCGCGACCGCCTTCTAATTATTATGGAGGTTTTAATAGCAACACGTGGAAGCAGTGTCTTCCGTACACAGGTGACATTTTGGAATTGATAGCTAACGAAGATTCGTCTGATTTGATTGATTTAACTTAACCTACAGCAAGTGCCTACAAACCGATATCAGAATCTTTGGACATTGTGAAGTACCATGATTATCGGTTTATATTCGTACCAATCTCGTCTATTATATCTTTTCATAGTGCTGATAACGTATCAGTTATACGAAGATAGGACCAGGAGAGTTGTAGATAATGATTCAAGAAGAAAAGATGAGATCAAAGAATGTGTCGCAAGCCCCCTTGTTTCCATCAAAGAAATATAGGAGATTGTAGGCTCTATGAAGTTAGAAGAGTGCCTTATATAACTAAACCAGTTATTTTAATACAATTTTTTATTATAAGAATTACCTCACGAAATCTGGTTTCTATTGTTCATTTCTGGTGTTAATTTTTATCTGTCCTTTGCAAAAAAATATTATCATTCATATCTGACCACTTTATATATAAAATAGATATAAAGTGAAAGTGATTTTCTGTGTTTCCAACTGGGACATGGAACAGGTATATTTTTATGACAGTATACAAATTGTTTTGTTTTACAGATAAGTAGATGCTCAATCTTCCCTGTCCAAGTAAATTAATTCTTTTTGTATTGTTCCCACGGCTTCGAAACGACAACCTCTGGTGCTAAATAACCAAGAACAATTTATAAATACTTGTAATGGTATTGGCATTAAAACTAGTCTCGTATTCACGTATCTGTACCAAATTGTATGCAAATTAATTGCATTTTTAAACTGCTTATTTAAGGATATATTACGTATGACAAGTTTTTTCATGGCCACTAAAAGTTTTATAAGATTTTCATACGTCGCATTACGATACAAAATTATTTTAACGCTTTAATACTTGTTAGATTACAAAATGGTTATTATTTAAAAACAATTAAACACACATTATAGACGGTAAAGACAGTAGCAAGCGTGCGTATTGCGACTTTTAATTTTTAGATTTAATAGCAAGATTTCATGAATTTCCATAACATTCCTTATCAATAACTTGTGATGATAACGATCGATTTTATCATCGCCTGAAGAATATTATCGGCACAGTTGTACATAACAGCACGTGTAATTTAGTTTTTGGAATGTATATTAACTGTATTAATTTTTACCTTGGGGTTACATTAATTTGGTGATAACTCTTAATATTTTACATAGATAGATCAAAAACCTAAAAAAATACACTTTAACTTCCCGCTCCATGATTAATTATTGCTTACAAGTGAAGCAAATACAAGAGTTTTAAAATACAGATTGAAAACAGTAAAATGCAACAGCTATAGGCACTAATGACAAGGCTTGTGAAAACCACATGTTCCGTGATATCACGTTATCATTACACCTGGGGTAAAGCTTTTGGATGGATATTACAAACGCAATATTTGTACATCGTAAATTATATCTTATCCTTATAATAATAAAGTTTATGTTGATGTAGATCAAATCTCATCGCCAGGGTGGCCCCTCTTCACGCAACATAGCTCTAGTACCGTATACTATACCTATGGCATGTTTACTGAGCCTTAACGACTACCATATTGCGTTAAAAGCTTCTTTTTCATACAATATAGGTACGTACTTCTTAGTATTACTTCGATATTTTCATTTAGGTATATTGATATATGTATATCAATAATACCTAGCTAGCTATCTATATGAAACCAAATCGTACTAATGGAGGGACAAAATTTACGATGTTTGGTGAATGCTAATTTGTAAATAGAAGTAATAAATTGTTGGTAGAGTGCTCTCAATTTTTATGGCTATTCATTATAATAAACAAGAATATCAAAAATATTAGGGATTTATTTTGCACAAAATAAGGTTAAAGTTTTGCCTCAAATATTAATAATAACGATTCAATCATTATAATCTGTACTGATTCCTAAGACGCTGCTTAATCTACACCTTACGAAATAACATTCTTAACAACAAAAAAAGGTAAACAATCAATTAAAATTCTAAAAGGCCTATAGATGTGTCGGATAAAAAATAATGACAACACAGAAAGGCATTGTCCTCGCATTAACACAATTTATGCAATAACTGAACTTACCAACAAGGCCAAGAACTGAGCTGTCGCAACATTAAGTTTATTAAAAAATTAATAATTTTTATCCAAGGAATTGTAATTTACATTAGATATAACCGTTAAACTAAAAATGTTTCACCGCCATTAATTTTATGTATATATTATTTTAAGTGTCGAAAGACACCTGATAAATTAAAACATTTCCCAATAAACTGACCTATAGAATTTTATGGGTTTTAAATTTCCATTATACATTATTTATTTTCTAGTGAAAGTCTTGTTAAAATTAATCCAACCGTTTCGAAAAGATCAGCACCGCAACAAACAGACAAATAATGTACGGTTTTTAAAACTGTGCTTCTAATATGTCTAATCTAATATACCTTCATATAAATTTGGCGAATAATGTTATTTTAATATTACAAATTGACATAAATTTGATTTGTATGTATAAATAGATAAAATTAAGTGTTTTAGATTCAAATAAGTTAGCATCGTGACTTAAGAGAAACGCAATAACTCTATAGCAGAGGCTTTTAAATATGGTGAAAGATGAATTTAAAGGAAAATCTTCATATCTCGAATAAGAATGGGGTGAAAATATTTTTTTTCTTTTACTTATTATTCTTCTTGTCAAACAGAAAATGATCAGCTCCTAAACTATTTCTAACGTAAACAATTATTCCTGTTCCTAAGAATCAGGATTCGAATCCAGGATCTCGCATGCAATATACGATGTATGTACAGCTGAATAACAAAAGCGAAATACATATGATAACATTTTATGCGCACAAACTATCATTTCTAATTTGAAGATTCGAAAATTTTGCTAATTAAACCAAAGTGACTCTATACATATCACATATTTCCTATCTCTAAATTTTGTTCTAGTCCAACCTTGAACTTTGTGTAGTCCATTATTGTTATTAAAATTTTCATATATCACATAATACTAGCAGTAACATCCTGCATTCTTATTTTCATAATAAATAGACATAATGAAGATAACTTCACAATAAAATTTATAATAATCCATGACTTATAATCATTCAAACAAATTGTTTAATTAATGTTATATGTTAAAAGTCCATATACAACTACTCATTTGATATATCAAATATTTGTATGTTGCCAATAATTTTGATAATGTTAACTTTAATCAAATATACATAAATATGCAATAACATCTTTTAATTTTGTCAAATTTTATGGTTTCACTTATTGATATCTAAATTAGGACTTCTTTATTTTCTCTGTAAATTAATGGAAAAAATAGTGAATTTAGATATTCACTCATATCAGATAAACATTTTGGGTTTGAATCTCAGTAAAACCACAAGGTACGAAAGGATCAACCACTATATGTTTAGAAACTATCAATAAATTAGTCAAATTTTATCCCAATAGCATTCTAGACTAAGAAACTGCTGTATTAAAATCAATATCACTGTCTTGTTTTAACCTATCATTGTAGTAAATTTCTATTTGTGTTTACAAATTTTTAAGGTTTTATATTGTCACATTTGTCTGTTCATGTTTGGACTAAAATGAAAGACAATATTTTTTTTGTTTTTATTCAACCTGAGTTATTTTTTACATACTGACTAGTAAGTATTGCATACATATAATCATGCCTTTTTCTCTTTCTTTTTCCTTTAGCTTTTGTTAAGTATTAATGTCGCATACCAATTTTTAAATGTGGGTAGTTCACAACTTTACAAATGTCATTTGTTATTTTGTCAAAATATGCATTTCAACATAATAAAAGGGAAATATGTAAAAGAATTTTTAAAATGCAATGTTTATGTATGATTAGGAATATTACCTCCGGGCTAGATGAAGCCTCTCTTGTGTGGTGAGGTGCTCCACCTGTGCCATTTCTGACACCAAATCGGCATGCTCCATTTTGCCAATATCTAAAAAATTAAGTTGATTTATTCATTTAGAAAGACTTATGAATTGTTTAAATATTTATTCCTAATCTTGTTAGTATACTGATAAAGATAGTAAATGACTTAGGAATGTTAGAAATTGTTATTGTATAACTTAGAAATATGAATAATTACAGAATTTTCAGTCTATATCCTTTAATCAAATCTATTGTTGAAATGTTTAGTGTCACAAATAAGTATGGATTAGTTATTTTTGTATATTTATATTTTATATGTAAGCATGGCTAAACCAAATTTTATACAATCCATTTTAGAGGTGCTCATCATTGCATACAATTTAAATGATGAATATTACTGTTATTAATGAAAATTATTTAACAATTTATAAATAAATTATGCATTATCTTCATAAAAAAAATATTGTGTAAGGGCACAGCAGAAAACATTTAAAGATTAGGTATGTAGGAGTTGGAATAATATAGTCAATTCTTTTGGTATTTAGAAACAAAACTTGTTTTCCAAATAAGAAAACCGACGTTATACATACCTACCTACTTAGCTGATAAATCCAAATACAGAGGTAAGATAAGATTATCAGCTAATAAATTTGGTACAGTGTGTACAATTTTAAATGGTAGGTCTATATTATTCATTTATATAATGAGTATATCACTGTATTAAGTAACGCATAGCAATGATAATGTAAACAAAATGTGAATCTGAGCGATTTAAATCTATCCATCAACATTTATTAGAAAGGTGACTTTACTATGTAAATATAGCCTTCATAAACGAAATTTAAAAGTCTTATAAGAGTCAGACAATAACAACAGTAAGATATTTCTTATAAGGTGTTTTTATTACAACTCACCTTTTTAATTTCTAACTACAAAGCTCAAGTATGTTTCATTCCCGTCTCATTGCGTTTCACACACATAATTCACTATAACTAAAACAATTCGCTCACGCCTTTGTTTTTCTTATTCTTAACCAATTTAACATATACTTTTACAGTTACACTTCATTTTCCGTTACTTTTCATGAAAATTATGTACACGTAAAGAAAAACTTAGACACAACAAGCTACCGAGAGACCGGAGACGAATACTTTAGTAGTGAATAGTGATGCAGCGAGCTCACATGCCAACAAACTTCTAACGATATTAATCGATTGAAAAGAGAAAGAGTGTCGAATATAAGATCAATTATCGAATAAATTTTTATTTTATTTATCAGTCCTTTTAATCAACTGCTTAATGTTTTATATGATAATCATCTCTATCACGGCAGTGATTTTAAGTTGACTCTATAATGATTCAAATTAAACTCTTTTAAAACTACATAAATAGCAAAATAAATTAATTTTATTTTTACATTCCTAGTTTTACATAGATATAGATAAATAAAGTTAAAAATATTATTTTAATTTAGTTACAAATTTTGAAATAATAAAGTATATCTGACAAATACCCCGCTTTAGAATACTGCCAATATAAAAGAAAAGAAACAACATCACCAATAACATTACTATTAGCAACGTCTGTTTTACGTAAGGAAGTAGATTATACATAATTCAATACACTACGGTATAATTCATATACATATTTAAATGTAAATAAATAATTCTGCTTATACAAAATCGATTATTAATTGAATTCACAGCACTACATTTTTATAGATGGCAAAAATGTAAATTGTCAAATGTCAGCTATTAAGGAAGTATAGACTAGAGATGACTATAATGTCATCTATTTTTGTCAATAGATGGCATAAAACTCATTGTGTAGTAAATGATTTTCTAAAGCGAGAGAATTACAGATTTGTCTACAATTTGTTCGTGTAATGTATTTTTTAGTCAAAATATTAAAACTGTATAGTACTGATAAAAATTAGAAAATTGGTCCAAAACATAAAAACACGAAGTTTATGAACAATAAAAGACATACTTTTCGTAATTATTAGATTTTAATAGTTTTTTTTACCATTTCTTTACACATTTTTTCACACTAACATTATTTTTAGGTTTTCTTTGTAACATTACGTTCAAGTGTGAGCAGTTCTATGTTAGGTATATTGTAAGTATTCTAGGCACTATTATTTTTCAATTGACACACCGATGTTATTAAAAAAAGCTTAAGTATATTTTTAAATGTAAATAGGTATTAGTTCCATTTTCATAGCAGGTACAATATGTAGTAAATAAAGGATTAAGCAATGATTGGCAAAGTGATAGGAAATTTCGAATAAGTATAGTTTCGAATATTATTATTTAAAAATATGTTCCTATTCGAGAAGCAACAAATTATATAAGTGTAATAAAATTTTAATATTTTTTACATTAATCTGACAACAAATTGATCTAACTAAGTAAAAAGTGCACCACTGAACAATTTTTTCCTGAATACTCTCCCAATTCTCGTTGGAACCTAAATATAAGGTCAAAGTTATAGGAGAGATATTAGAAATGCACGAAATATACTCGTAGTTCTACGCTATTGTCAACGTTTTCCTACAATTTACTAACCTATGCTTGATTTTCCTATTTATGTTTAACAAGTACAATTTAATTTAATTATATTATATTTACAATATCACAATTCTTGAATTTAATACAAAACCTCAACTCCAACGCTTATGAAATTTTACCTGGAAAGAATTTACCTAAATTATTGGTCAAAATAATTTATATAGGTATAACAAGCAACGCGTACTCGTTTATTATATCCAAGTTATGTTGCAGTTAAATGTTAGTAAAAGACCGATGTTGCCAATGACAGTCATACTAAGGAATCAATTTTAAAATTTAGGAATCAATCGCAAATTTATTATTAAAAAACTGATTATTTTTTATTTATTTGTTTACAAGTACACACAATATTAAAATATAATTTTCTATCAAGTACAGAAACCGCTTTTTTCTTGTGAAAATCTCTTAGAACACATTAAAGTTCACAACTAATAATATCTATAGTCATTCTTATTATACATTTAAAACCTAGTCAGAAGAACTATCAAATCTCATTATTATAAATAATATTTATGTAAATATAATGAATTTGAAATGTTATTTTTTACAGTTTATACTTTCATATTGTCATTGGCAAGTACCGCATAGTGTGAAATTGCAACCATGATATTGCGAAATTACCTAAAATTGTCTATCTTATCTAAATTCTTATATAGTTAACATTTTCACGAACATCACATACATACAAAGATTATACAAAAATACTGTTGATTCATTTGAACTTTAAGCAGAAAAGAAAAGCCTTCATTTAAAAATCCTGTAAATTTTCAAATTAATGTACTCAGTAATATCACATTGGCTAAGTATTCTCTTTAAATTTCAATACTTTGTAACGGCATTCATTACCTACCCTAAAAATTTTCTCTAAGCCATAACATATTTACACGTTATATATAAGTATTTGCTAAAAATTGTGTACGTTTATTCTATAACAACATTTCTACCTCTATTATTATCTAAAGCAAATAGTTAAACGTTTTGAAAATATCTGAAAATCATTAAATCATTGTATATTAAAAGGGTCTGATGACCTATCACCTACTTGTTGTTATTGTATTTATATCGTTCAATTGGATTGTTGAATTTTTTCGCTAAATGGAAAGATTATATATAAGTTTCATAATAAAACTATGTTTATTTTATTTTTTTCTTAATAATTAAAAAATTATACTCGTTCAAAAATAAATTATTGAAGCTAGTACCAAAGACACGAGAACAGTTTCCGAATGCGATGTGATGTCACACTGTTAAAGTCATTAATTGTAGCATACAGGGATGTTACATTGACTTTTAATCTATTTAATTTTCATATTTTCGTGAAATACTGAGAACTTTAAAAGTGTTACAATATTTTCGTACAAATATGTACGAATGCCAAAAAACCAACTCCCTAAACAAATGTTTTTTAAATGTTCCACAAGAGGTAAAACATCAAACAAAATGGTTTTAAGCAGTTCGACGATATAAGTCCAAGTTAACATCTACTTTTTTTGTTATGAACATCATTTTGAAGTAGTATTTTATAATATAAAAGTAATTAAAAGTTATTTAAATTAGTGTTTAAAGTGAATAAGGAAAATTTAATAAATGAAATACTTTTAATTATCTGCAAATCATAACTTATAAAATGATAACTATATGACAATTTCTAAATGCAATACGTATTTTAAAATGATTAACAAATAAATGTATTTGGTTCAAATTAGTATGTTTATAATTATCATTATAAGGAGCTAGATGGTAGAAAAAACTGAAAAGTTTGAAGTATATACTCGGGAAATATTTTTGTTGTTACAATAGCATTGGAACAATTGTCATAATTAATTTTACTTAATGGAGCATAAATATTTTAAATTTTTAATAAACAATACTATTAAATAAAAATTTACACGGTTGTCTTAGCACCTCGAACTTCAGCTAAAGGAAACTGAATTTCAATGTTTAAAAATTTAATATCATAACTATATCAACGTCACGAATATTATTAGGTAGTAGCCTTTATAAACCCTTTATCACACATGGCTAAATATAATAATATTTAAAAAAAGATTGTTTTTGTACTGAATTTTAGTTTTTTCTTGTCAATCCACGTGCAGTAGCCGTTGACGCTGTACGATCATAAAATTGCTTAAGCAATATGACGTCATGAGCAGAGCGACCGATCGAGGCGCATTTGTGCTCACGTGACTTTTTTTTATTTATTATAAAAACATTTATTTAAAATAACTTAAATAAAGCTTTTTATAAGTTTTAACATAGAATAACCTAATAATTTATGTATAAAGTTTAGAATAGATACAAAAAACATTATTTATTTTTTTCAACAACCCAATTGATATTTTTACATAATTGTTACATCCATTTTAGTTCGTAGTTATCAGAATTTGCTGACAATACAGATTTGATCTAGGCGTTCAAATCCTCACGTTGATGATAATACAATCTTCGGAGTACATATTTTCACGATTAAATAAGCAAAACTTGTACCTTTATTGTTTGACACAAACGTCTTTTGCACGAGAATCACGTCAATATTGTGCACTCGTGTAAGTGCATTGCACAAAGTTAGCTTAGTCCAGCGTTCTATATTTAAGAAGTGGTAACCGATCGTGGTCACCACGTCTTGATACTCAGGTGTTCTCATCGGATGAATCGTCTGACGATGAGCTGGTTAAGTTTGAAGTAAGGGTATGTTGACGGCTAAAAGAGTCTCGCGGTAAGCTTTGCTGGCCCAGAGCTAAACGGCGCACGCCCATTCGTTCACTTTCGGGTAATGATTTGCAACATTTTTCTTCTGTAATTGCATCTCGAGATAAAGATCTGAAAGTTTGATTATAAAATTGATTTACTGCAATTTCTATTACATTTCTTTATTTTATTTAAAAAGAAGTAGGTATAGCACTAAGTTTGCGAAATGATAATAGTGATGGTGATGTAAGTTAAATGCAAAATAAATCTTATATTTCTGCTTAATAGTCGTTAATTGAATTAAATATACAGCCACTATTTTACGATACATAAAAGGTTTGTATATTATATTTTATATTTCATAGACAGTTCTTTTATTCTTTGTTTTTATGTAAAGAAATATTCGAGTACAGAAACTCACCCAGTTAACTCTAACATTGATCCTCGTCTACATTGTCCTCTATGTGGACCTTGCATTATACTGGCAGGTCTAGAAGAAGCTCCTAATGGATCGGAATGAGCTACATCTTCCATCAAGAGCACTGTTGGGCCACCAAGACTAGTACTTCTCTTTGATAGTAAACCTGGCCCATGTTTCGTAGTTGCATTTGATGATTCGCCTTTTGTAGATGAACTATCGCCCTTAGTGGAATCTGCCTTCCCTTCTGAATCTGACATCAATGTTTCACCACCACCCTGGGTTGAACTAGAACTTTCTCTTCGGAACAGACCTATGATAGATTTTGGATGTTTTGGCTTCTCTATACCACCTATTAGGGGATGTATGGGTATTTGAGGGGAAGGCAGGAAAAAAGAAATAAAAATCAATGAGTTGTAAATTTTTTACAGCCTATTGTTTTAAGCAAAAATATAATCTAATAAATTAATATAAAAGTGCAATCTTTGATATATTTTGTGCACGTAAGCTATCTAATATCATTGCAATGAAAATAACGATAGATAATAATATCTTATAGGATATAGGAATGTTGAATTGTAGAAATAGGTAAAAATAAGTGAGCCAATACCTTAGTCGACTATCAAATGGTACCTATACTATGAGTTATGAATAAAATTGAAATTTTGAAATTTTGGACAGCACCTTTCAAATGAAACATTAAATAAATTAATTAATCATCACACGCCATATCTCTCTGTCGAAAGATATTGGAAACTTTTGTTATTTATCATTTAAAAAGATACATTAGATAATAATAAGATACATAGAATATCACACATTTAGAGGAAAGTTATATTGATTTATACCTAAAAAGGTGGCCGAGGGTGAACTGTAAGCCAGGTATTCTTTGTTCGAGGCCCAAGAGGGGAATTCCGATTGCTTTAGGGCGCCGCTACCCTCCGTGTCATCTCGTTTCCATGGCAACATTGTCTCCGTAGCCGTTGGGGTAGCAACACGCGCTTGTTCTGCTACTATCATATACGTTTCTGAAATTATAATTCATTATATTTACAAAATATTAGGTTTAACGTGTTACTTTCACTAAATATAACGAAAATTTTTCAGTTTAACACTTCCATATAACGAAAGATAGAACAATATTCTAAAATAAGAATTTTTACCGAAGAATATGTTATCTAGCGTACACGAGCTTGTCAGAAAAGGTAATTATGTAAGACTTATACGGAAATTGTATAAATAGCCATGAAAAGTGTGAGTTACCATTATCATCTGACATTCTCCTTTCATCTTCTTCAAGGATATCTTCGTTAGGAACTAAAAGAAAAATTACGCATGAATTAAGGGATAGCATTCCTGTCCACGGGCGATGGGCTAACGTTTAGTCGTGAACGTGATGCTATATTTAATCTTGGCAATATTCCAATAGAAATACAATTATTTGTATAGCAATCACGTATATGACAACCGTATAAATGCGTTAGTGCTATATAAAGTAAAGACGTTCAGCGTTAGTTAATGTATAGTAAAATATATAAAAAGTAATTATGTACTTACTTGGAATAATCATGCGTTACGTGAAAAACGACAAATATCCCTTATAAAAGCGAAGTCAGGTGAAGCTTATATAATATATATATATTTATAATCTTTTCTATAACATAAAAGTTGCGCTAACAAAAACACAATTTAAAACAAAAGACATCAAACACTTAACACAAAGATAAAGAAGAAACTGAACGTAAAATTCCGAATTAAAGTAAATTTCTGAGAAGCAATCAAGTAGTGCGATCTACATTTCGTCTTCATTATCACATACCAAAGTTATATGTGGATCTGTCTCTTCTCCATGGCAACGATTTCTCAACAGCAGTAGGCAGAATTTCTTCTGGTGTTTTAGCGTACTGCTTTACAATCCTCGCCTTCAAGGGATTAAATCCAGGCAAGTTTGCTAATTGATTCAGAAGTGAACTACTATTTTCCTTATGCGAAGATGTCGGACTGATTTCCTTAAGTCCAGCTGTTAAAATTTTTGGATCCAGTTGTTGAAATACCCAGGTTTTGCGGTGCCACATGAAGAATGCCAGAAGGAAAAAGAACGACAATGAAACAAATGATACTGAACAAGCGGAAAGAGCAATTAAAAATACACCGGATACCTATTAGATGACACACTGATGGTAATAGATATAAATAAAATATCTACTCATAAGTATCCCGAAGATAGCCAAAATTAATCTAAAAAGCTACAAATTAGCATAAAGTATGCGTACCAAATTTGTTTCACAACCACAAAATAATCCGCAGTTAAAATTATTATAATTACTTATTCCAAGCATGCTAACAACAAGGCGAATGTTGTATAAGGCCTTTTCAAAATAGGTAACAAAAATAATTAGAATAAGATATTAGATCATGTAGAACTTTTGTGTAAATAGGTAAATTAGTACTTAAGTTTATTATCCTTTAAAAAATGCATAAAAAGCAGCAAACATTTATTAACAACATCAAAATTTTGAATTAGAACTTGCTATAAAAAAGTTGTATTGCAAAGTTAGAATTTTTCAATTGGGCAAAAACCTATCTATAGCAAGATTCAAATTCAACGGGCTTACACAGTCATGCAAAATACTTACGTGGGGATTTGGCTGTGAAAGTAATGCCGCCATCATCATTTTCTCGACGCGGTGCTTCATCATCTTCATGTAACACTTCATCAATGTAATCTGAAAAAGTTTTATTCATAGATTATGTTACCAAATATTTTTCTCGTGTTATTTATTTCATTTAGATATTTTATATATACAGTAATGTTTACTTGGAACAATGTGCGCAGCGCGTGCATTGAATCGAAGAAGCAGCAATCAAATTATTTTCAAGTGTTTTGTTCTATAATTGATTACGGAAAGCACAAAGTTATTGCAACTTAAATAAAATTACCTACTAAATAAATTATGTTTGCTAATGTAAGAAATAAAAATAAAATACCAAAAACCACGCGTGCATGCGACTGATACCCGTGAAATTAGTAAGTAATTTATTTAAGTACCTAATCTATAATACTTTTTTTTACCGTGCGTGAACTGTTTGGCCGAACCATTTTGCTGGAATTCGGGGAAGGATACATGATTTTTGCCATCCTGAAAAGCAACAAACTTTATGAGATTCTTAATTATATATACAGGTACTAAATTTATAATTACTAATATATTATGATAATAATATACCAATATTGTCAGGTATGAATAACATATACATGAATATATAATATTTATAAGACCGTAACACCAAATAAGGAATAAAACCCACGAAACCTTCATATATGCAAGGTTTAGAAATACTAGAGAAATAAAAAAAAATATGTTTTTTATTTGGTTTATAGTAACGTAGCTTCTTGTTTTACTTGTCTAATTGGACAGTCAACATGAATCACAGTTTTGGCTGATCTCCAAATTACCATTACTACACTGTCAATGTTACTATTGGTTACTTACTCCTATTATTATCTATTAAAAATGACAACACTTCCAATCTCGCAAACAACAAAATCAATTCATAGTTAATTTTTAATATTGTTCTAATTAAAGCTTTAATATTTGTCGAAATATAAATACAATCACTTTCATAATAAACTTTTTCATGTTAATTTAAAAATCAAATACACAGTTTCTTACTTAAAAGCTGTCCCATCTTGTTCGTGTACATTTTAGAGACAAAGGCAGTCAGTCATAGAGGTTATATTACATTATAATTAACGCTTTTATCTTTTACAGTGCGTAAAGTAGCACTTTCGACATACGTTTCAATGCTTTTAAGGAAAGAGAAATTGGAAAAGTTGGTTTTCCAAATTAGATAATTCAACGAAAATTTATGATTTACCTTGTGAATACTAAATGTTATAGTTAAAGCTTGAAATTTAAATTTAACCGACTTCTAAATGCCCTACCGTGATTAAACTCTGTATCCACTCATGTATTTTGGAAAGATTAATATGCTATATTTTTGTAACTTTCTATGCATATATTCTCTTTATATGAGATTCAAGGAGATGATTTTTGTCACTTCAGTTTGTAAAAAATAATGTAATAAATATTACCTGTTTCCCACGCTTACTACGCTTGTGGTGATGTTTTCTGTCACCGACCAATCGCCTTATGTTCATATGTGTCTTGTAGTTCACTTGCATTCCTAAATCACGGTCATTTACAGCATGACGACTGTAGCTCAAACGACGATGCTATGAAGAAATAAACCCTTCTTATATTACACATAATTAGTAAAAGGATGTCTGTCTTGATTTATGTCAAATAAATAAGAGTGAGACAATAGTTGCGAAATTCGGTTATTGCCGCCCTCCTATAGAATGATATGATTATATATTATTCTACGAGATGGCGCTACGAAACCAAAAAAATAGTGTTATCTCTGATTTTTCCGGAGATCGATTTAAAGATAAGTTTTCATTTAGTAGTGTATATACACAGATAAGAATCATATTAAAGTAAGAAAATATCTAAAGATGTAAATATTTTATAGAGTTACAATATTTTAAATAGCAAATTATAGTTTGATAAGAATTATACACTTGTATAGAGACTGAAATCGAAACTATCACATTTTATTATAATACATATAAAGTAAAAAACACATTAGTACGTACACGTCTATATGGTTTACACAGCTCTTCAGCGAGAAGATGGTGTATTCTGGCATCGGTTAAATCCTTTTTGGACGGATTATATTCTAGCTCTTGCATGTCTATATTCCACGTAGATGAATCTAATTGACTGAAACTTGGACTGTAGAGAAAAGAGTTTTTGTACATATAAAAATAAAATACTAATAAAGCTGCTGGAAATTAGATAATTTTGATACTTTTCGACATGGGCATTATTTATTGTCAAACCTCATTTGACGCTACTAATAGGTTAAAGATTTAGTTAGCTTATTTCGCATTGCGTCTAATTATAATGTTTTGTTGTAAACATATCCAATAAATTCATTACCAGGTCATAAATAGTTCCACATTAATACTATACTCTACCACGATATTTAGAGCGTAGTTGTAATATAATCTGTGTATGTACCTTCCATTTAAATTGGCGTTAGTGTAATTCTTAAATATAGCTGACATAGATTCTGCACCGGAAATGTTTCCAATAGTCGACGCATTTCTCTGCATATACTCTATTGCATCTCTCATGGCCAACTTGGAATAGGTCTCTAGAATCTTTGGCTCGGCACCCTAAGAAAATAGTAACCCATTCATTTATTTCTTAAATAATTTATATCTGTCCAAGTCAACGAAATACTTATTAGTCATCAATAAATATGCTTTATATTATTCACATTTCATATAAAATATACTTATATTCCATTTACGCACATTCGTGATAAACCTATTACAATAAAATCTTACCTGATAATTTCTCAATAAAAACGGTCTTATGAATCGATTATCGAATCGTTTAAATTTGTCACGTATGTGATGATTGCCGTGTTTTCCCAAAATATCTTCAATACCGGCCATAAGATGATCCATAAACTGTAATTTTAGATTTTATTTGCTTTACATTTCAATAGAGAGTAACAGCACAAATCTGTTTCGAGTCTGCATTGATTATAAGTACATGATTCGTATTTACCCTTTCATGGATTCGCTCATTCATAGTGGGCTTGCGTTTTTCAACTGTTTTAACGTTAAGAATTTTCACTAAAGGTTTTATTGTTATTCCCTGAATAAATACAGTAAAGTAGATCACAGCTATTGTCGTCGTAACAAACATCGGTTGCAGCTTAACTACTTTTGGATCTATTAATAGCACCAATGCGAATGCGACCGCACCTCTCAGACCTATTTTAGAGAAAATGTAGATTATTGGTAAGGAAAGTTGATACACACTAATATATAAGGAAATCGCTTCGATTATCATAAAATTTAAAGAAATTTATTACGTTTCTTTAACATCGTTACCCTAGTATAAATAATATTTGAAATACCTTTGTTGTTGAAGTTTCAGTAATAAATATTACTTACCTCCATAGGACATAACAAACTTTTCCACAGTTTTTAATTTGTGCAATCGGAATTTATTTGCTACTGCGCTTAATATATAAACTCCTGTAATATTAAAAAAACATTAACTGTATCATTAGTAGAAGAAATCATTCTCCAGTAGGTCAAAACTTACCTATTATACGAAATACTGAACAAAAAACAATGGTCAACAGCACGAACCAAGTATTCCACACGTGATTATTATTGACGGTGGCCACACCAAGGAACATGAATATTATAGTTTCTGACGATGAAGACAACATTTTCATTGTATATTTTATTGTTGTATGCGATTTGTGCGATATATTGGCCTCTACATAATTTTTCATTGTAATTCCGCAAAACGTTATTCTGAAAGCCATTTATAAATATACATAGGTGGGTAGGGTACTAAATTATAAAATAGTATATATAACACTAAATCTTTGTTACTTAGATTAAAATGCTAGCTAGGGTTTTAATTTTAAAAGCCATTTTAAGTTTTAATTATTGAGTTTTATAATCTTCAGAAATTTAAATTTGAAATTCCATTAGACTTGGCTTGCGCTAAAAAGAACTTTAATTTTAGCCAACAAACTTCGCCCGTATAAATTGATTATAAAAAAACAGAAAATAAGATTCGAAGGTTTTTTGATCTCTTAAATTTTTAACAGGTATTAAAAATCTATTTTATCTTTTAAAACTTTGGGTTCATCATTCTATTTATATTATTACTTACGCAAGAATGCCGCTCATATGAAACATTTCGGCGTTTAAATATGCGAGATACGCCATCACAAAGATGAAAATTGGTTCTATTACTCTAACTTCATGTGTAAACCGCGTCACTAGACCAGTGGCGAAACCCCAAACCACACCGATACATGTACCTCCAAATGCTACCACAATGAAGGACCCAAAACCAGCTAAGAAGTCTGTATACATCAACTTTGATGGTCCCATTTCCCTGAAATACACTTATGGTATACCTTACGAGTTCTTCATAAAGACCTACTTTTGTCTCTTATTGTCCATAGAATACATAAACGTAAGTAATGATTATCTACTAAAAAAAAGTCATAGATAAGCGAAGTTTAAGCTGAATATATCATCTGTGTTAATGTATATTGATGAAGAATAGAAAGTAATTTATAAACATTGTTTTAAATATTCGAGTATCATTTTATTATGGAGCAGAGCTTGATATTCACTGAACTGAATTGTAGTTCTTTTATTTATAGATTCTATGATCTAAAAATGATGCTCCAACACGGTTTGACGAAATAAATGTAAAAATTAACGAAGACCCACATAAAACGTAAAATGAAGTCACTAATATTATTACTTCGGGTTTCTGATATGTTATTGTAGTAATTTCAATACAAGATATACGATTAATATGATATAACTAATCATTTTTACTTAATAAATCCATATATTTTTTGTTTAACCTTAACGTATATGTAATGTAATAATATAAATCTTGTTTGTGCGCATTTCATTACGTCTGCATAATTTAATTGTACTACTTTTCGAGCGAAAATATATTGAAGATAGTATTATAAAAATACTAAATGTCACTATACATAGAATTAAAAAAAAAACATAGTCCTGGGAATATAGGTAAGGTTATTGAAAAAAATATCATTAATATGAATACATACGTGTAAGCTTCAAACATGTGATAGAGAACCACAGTGACTGCATCGTTCAGAAGAGATTCTCCAAACACAACTATGTACAAAATTTCATCTACATGTATTTCTTCGAACACCGCTAATACCGCAACTGGGTCCACAGCCGATATTAAAGCTCCGAATAGTAACATGTCTAGTAAAGGAGTTGGGAAGGCAAACATACCCGTTTGTCCACAAGCCCAAAGGGATAAACCTATTAACAATTTATACGATCATACAACGGCTTCTATTTATTATTTAGAACTAGCTCACTATAAAGATGTTACAATTTTCACGATTATAATAATTTATTGACAATGATTTAATTATGTATAAGTTAATCGTTATGTATCTATCTATAGAACTTTTATACAGAACTTTGTTTGTAAATTGAATTTTCTATATATTTTTAAAAATGATTGTGTGATGTTTACACTTACCGATTGTTAAAGTATTAAATACGGTTCCAACTACAGCAAATAGTAATATAGTGCCAAGGTGATCAAAGAACAATCTGTTGGGCATGAAGTAGCCAGCATCGAGAATAATTGGTGGAAGCATGTACAGGAAGAATGTGTCTGGAGTGAGAGGCTGAACGTGGACACTATGTGTGCTAAGAAGTAAGGCTCCTATCAATACACCAACAAAGATAAGGAGACAGGATTCGGGAAATATTTTTGATAATTTAGGCGCCATATGGAATCCTGAAACAAACACACAGATTGATTTTTTTGTTTTTATCGACACAAGGCATAATTTTGAACAGACTTGACATATTTTGGCAATTCAAGATATGGCAATAATTTTTGACGTTTATTGTGTCAACTAAAATAAAAAATACTTATGCATAATTGCATTTAAATATGCAATTGCAATAAAAATATAAAATTTCTAGTAACAGATATTGTTTAGCATAAACATGTGCATTTCGTCGACAATTTTTCTCTTTGTATTATTTTTATAATAATATAAAGATTACTCAGAATGGCAACTATTCAAAATTATAACAATAAAACAAGAATTCATCGAGCTAATTCACATACAAGTATTTATGATATATTTTCCCCGATGCGGTACAATTATGATGCCTGTTCAAAGGATAAGAAACCATGTACTTTTCAAGAAATTTCTGGTGATCCTCACAAAAAATATTCTGAGGTGAGACAATCTCTTCTGCTTTGTCAAACACCTTATGTCACAAGTGAAAAATATCATGCTTTAAATAAAAGATCTAGCGATAAATCTGTTGTTCGTTCAACTAGTACTCTGTTTTATGATCTGGATAATCTAGCAAAACGACACTCATATCATTGTGTTGCTGACTTAAGTCCGTCTACAAATAATCTTTTATTTATAAACCCTAAAAAAAGTAGAACGAATAACAGTGGTTTTGATGCTAAATCTAATGCAATTGTACAAGAATTTGCTACAGATATTCAACCTAAAATAAATGCCAAAGATAGTGTCTCTATTATCAGCAAAAAAGCTAAAAAGTCTATACAGAGTAATTCACTTACTTCTTCAGATTTATTTTGTGACTATAATGAAAAAGATGCTAAAATTCAAAATGAACCATTTAATGAAAAAGAACAAAAATTTTGGTCTTATGCTAAATACCGTACTGAATATACAAAACCAATGTCTGAAGAAAGAAAAAGCAGACTTAAATGTCACAGCAAACACACTGAAGACCCTTGTCCGTGTCAATTATTTTCATATGCTTGTCCATGTTCAGATAAAAAGTCACTAACTACGCTAGCGAAAAACAGTAAGACTGTAGCAGTTTCTAATCAAGTTACAAGTACTTTAAAAGTTTCATCATCTCTTAAAAATAAAACTAGAGATGAAATCACGAGAAATCTAGCAGACAAAGTTGTAAGTGCCAAAATAAGTGAAATATTGCCAGAGTATAATGTAGTAAGAGTATCTGATCAAACGTCACCTCAAAATTTGTCGAAAAATGATAATACATCAAAGCACATTTGCAATGAAACAAAATCTAGTAATGTTTCCAAACAAAAATACAGTAGAAAACCAAGGCAAATTATATGTCCACGATGTAAAGAGAAAATTGAACTTGTAAGTTTAGAAGAACAAGAAGAAGAAAATATTGCTTTAATACAACAAAGAAAAGAAAATCCCTCACCGGGCCAATATTCTTACACAAGTAACTTAAGTCAAAGAAGTAAAGCTGACGGTGACATATGTAATCACGACCCACCTTGTGAGCTCGTGCCCGTCTGCCAAATTCTACCTTCGGATCAGGCTTTTATAAATAATACAAAATGTTTTAAAATTGAGTCCAAAATGAAGAACGCATCACGAACGATTAAAATCACAAAAGCCTGTAGGCATCATCCTCCTTGTACAGTGGTACCCTCTTGTCAAAGGATGAGAGTATTAAAAAATAATTGTGAATTTATTCCTCCATGTCTGCACCGACCACGCTGTGTAAATCTACCTTTATGTATTCCATTTTCTAAAACCATCGACTACGATGAACTATTAAACAAGTCAGTAAATGAAGAAGAGAATATACAATGCCCTCATATGTACCCATCCCCCACATACGTGCCTATATGTAAGCGTGAGTCACTAAGTAATAATATCGAACACCATTTTCACGCAGCTCACAATACTTGTGAATATATTAATGAATATGAACCAAGGTTTTTTCTATCCCCTAAAATGACACGTACATCTCCAGCATTTTCACCGTATCAAACTCAATCACCTATGTCATGCTCTTGTCCAAAGCCTAATAAATCATGCCAATATGAATGTGAAGATTGCAAACGTGATACACTCAACAATAAGAAAAATAGCACAAGTGGGGACGTCATAGTATATATAAGAGATGTCGGCTGTCAATTTCGAAATAAACTGAGTCCATATGATCATTCTCTACGTTCTAAAACATCTAGTGCCTCACTAGAAGGTTCGTTAAAAATGGGAAATTATTTTTCCAATTATCATACAATGAGGTATGAAGATAAATATACGACTCCGGTTTCAGAGCGCGATCAGACAACAGCTTCGACTAGTTCTGCCGAGATTGATATACACTGTCCCTCTCACGGAAAAGAAAGAGTTCGTCAAGAAATGAATACTGGTTTTAAGCCAAGAACATCACCCATCATTGCAAATTGTTCTTTAGGTGATCCTATTATAGAGTACTATCTTTCCACATGTAAAGATTTAAACAAAGCGAGGAATAAATCACGAAATGTATTAAATACTGTAAGCTCTCGGAAATATTATTTAAAAAGTAAGCACAAGAAATCATCCTCAGTACGACGACGAAGAAAATCTCACCTGAGTTACAAAAGTAGTAAAAACTCCACTTCAAGGAAAACGTCAATGGAAAAGAACTTATAAATAGTTGATATAGTATCAATGATGTTCCTATTTATGTAATAATTTTAGTTACATATTTTATTGTATGTCACCAAAATTATTCGTTTTACAACTCTCTGCAATGTTCTCAATAGTTCGAAGAGAAAGGCTAAGCCTTTAAATATGTTTGAGTGAAAGTAAAATCCATGGTAGTTTTTTAGTACTTCACACAAAAAACTTAGCAAAGTTTTAAATCTATTTATAAGATGTATTGGGAATAAATGATTGTAAATTTGGTGAAAAAATGATTGTAATTGTTGCGGAGCAATTATAATATGACCTAAACATAATAATTAATTTGAAGCTCTGCATTCAGCAACACAATGTTGAACATAAAGGTTCCTATAATAAGCTTATAACGAAACGGATACGCAAACTGAATCAACGTTATGTATAAATTATGCAGAACTTACCTATTTTGGCAATGCTAGCAAAAAATATCCACACTCCAATCAAGAACGGTGTTTCAACTCGATGGAACTCAAAAGCTGCTATCACGATTGTTCTTTCCTTCTTCGGCTCTTCTGTGACCGGTGTGTTTGTGGTGATTTCCTGCTTATGACGTAACTGAGTCCCTGGAGCCTCCCCTGGAAGAGGGGCTACTGGACCCATGGGCCCAAAACCAAGCCCTGGATACGTAGAGATCCCATCTACGGCAATGGACGGAGTGGTTTTTGTTGTGCTCTGAAAGTATATTATTATTTCATTTACTTTGTCAATTTAAAAAAAAAATGCCCTGATATGCATGGCACTTGGGGCATCTAGGGCATATTAGTTATAACCAAGTAAAATGAGAAATCTTTCATTATGATGCATTTTGGTTAGAAACTTATTTAACTCGTAACAATATTTTATTATCTTAGTGTGTCGTAAATAATAAATTTCCCTAGAGGACATTTACCTACTGAATTGTGTATTTTATTCATACTGAGGAGTATCTCCTCCTACATTTTATATTGTAAACTACAAAAGCTTTCTAAAATGCAAAATAGTATATAAAGCTTATAACTAAGAGAATCTTAATAAATAATAAGACGATTATTAATTTCAAATCTTTTAAGCCTTATTTTGCAAACGCTTTAATTTAAAATAACTTAACTTAAATATCATTTATAATTTAAAAGGAGCATATTTATTAAACTTTTAAACACATTTCAACGCCGAAACCTTGTCTTTTTAGACCATTAAGAAAAACCATTGAGTGAAAAGAATAATAAGGTATGGCCATTAGTTAAAATAAATACTTAGACTATGTCTACTTGTTATTATAAATTCATAAAATATAAAGCACGCTTAAATAAAGCGGTATTTTTAACTATTTATAAAAAGCAACATTCAACCTAAAGTATTGTAGTTGTGAAATATAAGAATAATTTATTACGATAACAATAAAAATGATAATACGATAACAATAAGGATAAAAATGGTAAATTGATTAGTTTTTCACTAGCGCTATTCGGATAAAATAGCGGAGTATTGCTGAATTCTTGCCAGCTGCCCAGGGCAACTCTTGACCTTTCGTTGGACATGCTTTGTCTCAGAATTTACCCTTGAAAATTATCTCAAGTTATTGCCGTATAGACACATAGTTTCTAAACATTGTGATGATAGTTGATCTAACGTTTGAAGTAAAAAACTTTTGTGGTCTTTGTTCTTTCTAATCCTAATAGACAAGACAGAAATACTTTTCATTCTTTTATCTTATATGATCAACATGCACCATCTAATCATAATTTATAAAAATATTGTTTATTTGTATAAGAATTTTAATTGGTCTTCATACAATCGACTATCGAACTTTTAAATTCCTTAACATTAATCTCACATAAAATTATTAGGCGTACTGTACTTAAAATATTCTTCTGTAAAAGAAAAATATCAAATTTACCAATTACAAATAATAAGCAATAATTATTCTTTAGTAAAAATATATAAAAATTGTGGAATTTTGTCCCTATTATACCGTCATTTCTATAATCGATTACAGAGTCAAGGTTATAACCATGAAAATGAAATTATGGAAACGTGTAGAAGGTTATATCGCTTGCATGAACAAATTGCTGTATTAAAATTTATTTATAAAACACTATACGAAATATGAAATACATTCTAATCGCCTGATATATTGAGAATTAAAAGCATTTAAGCTCATACCAATGCGTATTAGCACAGACAAAAACACCAATGAAAGTATTTTATTAAATAGAAATCATCTCTAAATATATTTAGTTTCATTATAACTTGTATGTACGTATTGTTATTTTAGATAAAGGATGCGTAAGGACATTCTTAGTCTCGTAGTAGGTGGAAAACTGTATCTCGGCCTACGCCAACGGGAAAAAGCGTGATTTTGCATAGATTTTTACCCGCCGACTGCTACAAAATTTACATTTTGTGGACTAAATACAGCACGCTTCTAATTTATAAGCAAAAACTTATCTAAATTTATCATGCTACTTACTTCGATAGGGTTTGTGTTAGCGGCTTCCAGGAGAATGAAGGCAGTAAATAGGGTAAGCGTGTGCCTGCACGCCCGCCTGCTCAAATTGACGCCATGCTTAAGAGACGTCATATCTTCCAATAGTGATCACCTTACACACATTTATTTAAACCAAATATTTTTTTATTTCTCATACATTTTATTGTTATATAACAAATTGCACTGAGAGTCAACCGTTCAGAGCTATGAAATATAGGAAAATGTTTTATTGCCAGTTCATATTATGGAATGATAAATTTCGATTCTTAAATTTGCGATGCTGATAACTTTAATGCATACTTAATTCTTATACGTGCCTTTGCATATTATATAGTTTGTTAATGGTTTCGTTGTTGTAATATATTATTATACATAATAATTATTTACTAACAAAGACAATATTTTATGTTTCCGTTAGTAATAATATAACAAAACTCATCTCCATGTAATCATTTTTATTCTGATGGTTATTAAAATTTTTTATTGAAAAACAAACGCAAGGTCTAAATACAACATTAAAAGAGGCAAGATTTAACTCGATAACAAATGAAACTCACAGACACATTAATAAAACCTTTTCAAGATTATTTAACTAGATTAAGTACCTAGTTGGCGCCGAAACGCCTTCGTCTCAAGGATGTAAACGCTCCAGGACATCGAGGTTATTTAAATGGTCTGTGTAATCACTAGCCATTGAACCATGAACTGGCATTTACAGCCAAATTGGGGCCAAATATACCGCAAAAACAGAGATAACGTCAGCTTTATTTTTTATTACTATATTCCGCCTGTGGATTAACTTTCATGGTAGACTGATATTGAACAGCCTAGAAAGAAGGTTTTGAAAAAACGCTAACAAAAAAGAGTTTTCACCTTCAAACAAGTACGCACGCAACGCAATTTTTATATTCCGTAGAAAAATTGCGAAAATTTTCTATGTCCATTTTAAGGAGTCAAGGACAATGAATTTATCAAGTGTACAAAGCTGAATAGTTAAAATATTATAATAATTTTGTACTTTAAGCCAGATAAGTCCGTCAAATGTTTAGAATACAACGAATTTCAAATTTGTTCTAACGTTATCTTAGAGGCGACTGGTATTTGGGTCACGTTAGATCAATTTAACCAAGTTTCGAGCTACAACGTAGGCACGTAGCCACGTCGACTATTTAGAGGCGCTACACCGCTGACTGAAGTGCTACGAATGCTATTTTCTTGCGATCTCATTTTAAATATTTTAGAAATGCTGAAGAATAAAAGGACGTAAATCTAATCTATCTGTTTGTAAGTTTAATATAACAGATTTTGTTTAATTAATTTGCATTTTAAAATTATAATGTATGATAAGTAACAGAAACACATTTTGTAATTTTTTGTACCGTTATCCTGAAATATAATGGATTACGATTTGTTAACGTTAGCAGAACTAAATGTATATCACACTATTATCATGCTATATATAATATATATAGCTCTTGAATATAGAATCTAGATAAATGAGTGATTGTGGAATTGTAAAAAATTCAATCTAATTTCGCAGATATAGTCTAGTTTTGATTCTTATCTCCATGATTAAGTGTTTTCAAATCAATATAATGTATTGTTAGAATGTAAGCAACTAAAATATCCCTATTATTTTATTACAATTAAATCTCTATTTATGAAAAAATATAATTATTGTAGAAATGGCTATTTTTGTTCACAGGAGAAAAATCGTTAACTGTACCTACTTATCTACCTTGAACTTTCCTAACTATTCTGTTTGAATTTTCTAAGTCGATAAAATTTAACATTTCAAACATCAATTACCATAAGTTATTCAGAAGAATTTGAAGACGTGAATTCGTAAAAATGTTTCTCTTTACCAACATAGATATATTCATGTTTTTTTAAGTATGTTTTAGATGAAAATATTTGACTATTCATTTGGTTTATGTATTGTGTTATTAGAAATTTACGTATATATTCGGTCTTTGACGTTTAAATATGTACTACATTATATAATCATATACTGCGAACTGATTCTTTATCAAATTTATACCTATACAAACAATGTTAACCAAGATTCACGACGTAGAATTAACCACGTGATATACAAAGCAAGCATGCGTAGATAACTAAAATTATCGCGGCAGTAATAAAGGCCACAAATTTAATGATCAAGCGTATAATTTTCCAGAAATATAACCGTTTTTCTACCTATATAGTCTTTCTATACTTTAAAACTGAAGAATAATTTGCTAGTCAAAAGGTATTTATAAATTACAGTTTTAGTAAAATCTCCTTTTGATTCCGAAATATTTTCTTAATACTTGTGTTATTTCTCTCTTAAAGATCTATGTGCAGGCGTTTATTCGAAAATTCAAACGATGAAATCTAATGGTGTCAGTATATGTAACTCAAAATATAATTACAAGCTTTTCATCTATGGACATACAACAAACGAAATTTCAAATATTTATTTTTAGATGTACTCGCATGATAACCAGACCTATTTATAATGTGCTTATAGAACTTCTTAGAAAAATGTTAGATCTGGCTGAAATCGAAACCACAACCATCGATTACGCGCAAAATTGTGTCCCCATTGACCAAAGAGCCCGTCGAAAATATTTCTCGTAAATGTATGTATCCATGTGTACATACTCGTAAAAAAAGTACCATAAGAAGATAACTTATAAATTGTATTCTACAACAAAAAGTTTATAATTAAAAAATGAATGCGTAATTTGAGCATCTACAAACAAAACACGTTCGGTATACAGTTGTTTCTTAAATAGGTCACTTGTCAATTTGTCCGAAAGACAGCAACATCAGTCGGCACAATCAATGTAGCAACGTGTTCAACCAACCAATAAGTAGCCGTTTGAAACAAAATCAACCAACAATGAACGACTGAATGGAAACATATTTGAATTTCTCCAACGCCTTTTGCTAATGAAATAATTTAACACAAAGTAATTGATTCTGAGTTAGTTTTAAGCTATCGCACAATAAATATTCTTTCTCTGTTTTCATTCTAATTATCGTTATTTCCAAAGATTTTACTAAAAACCCGAATTAATTATAAGTATAATGGATATTTTTTATTTTTAGGTTCGTCAACAATCAATGGGATTCAGTAGTAGAGAGGTGGTATATATATATAGTCCCTGGTCAAGACGTAATATTTATATTTGCGTCCCTTAACAATCAGAAATTAAAGCCGAGATCCCTTGAAACAAGTTAAATTTCACTTACCGCAACACAAAGAAACCGTCAACTCCTTATTTATCTTTCTCGAGACTTTTATTAAACAAATGCAAGTCTTGGCTCCCATCTTTAACTGTTAAGGAATTATATTGAAGGAAAAAAAATAAACCGTCATTAGTTTAACAATTTACCTTTGTTTTCAATGTCAATTTGCTTTCAATAAATGGAACCTTGAAATCACATCAATGTTTTCAAAGTTTACTTAAGTATTCCATGAATAGTGCAAGGGTAAAGCAATGGATGATTCGCGTGAGCTTATTGATTCATACTATATTATACGTAATGACAACATGTTATTTGTTATAGCAATGTCCAATTAAGTTTATTGTTCACTTTATAAGTCATATATTGACATAAATTAATAGCTAAAGCATTCTATAATATTGTTGATTATTTAAATGGTACTCTAGCGCTTAGAAGCGATTTGCTCTAATTCAAATGTGTGAATTAATAACATAATCTTGTGAAAATACGGCCCAAAAAAAACAAAATTCGACTGAGTTTATTAGCTGTTCTTCTCAGAGCAGGTCACGTGGTTTTGAACAGCCTGTAAACTTTATTCTTAAGTGACGTTCATAAGTTATCATGTACTTGATTAAAAAGATGTTATGAGACATGCTGGAATTAAACAGACCATTCTTAACAGTGTTTCAATGTATTTTTTCGTACAATATGTTGTTTTTGATAAATATTCTCTGATATATACCGCTTTTTGTAATACCAGCATAAGAGATATTTATTTTGAAGTCAAAGTTGTAACATTGTAATTAAATGTGACATTAATTTGATAAAGAACTGTCATATTAGCATTAAAAAGACTAGTAAGCGTTTAATTAACTATTTATATTTGTATTGATGAATAAAAAGTAATTTAAGATATATTTCTATATAAAAATATGGAATACGAAAACAATTGTGTAAGTCGGCCACTGCTCAAGGTTCGTTTCGCAACGGGACTGCTAGCACGTGGAGCTTTATTTCATTTACCGCATTAAATTTTAACGAGCTAAAATAAAACCCATCACGTTTTCTATTTATCTTTGTATCCGGCAAACAATCAGCACGAGGTCTCTTTGAGGTTGAATTTTTTGTTTTAATAACTAAATCAATTTATGGCTTCAATTTAATTAATTGAGACCTTAAGGAATACTTGGTGTCTTTGTTTACAGAATCGTTTGGAAAAAATTACTTACAATCATCAGTTGTGAGCATCAGAACGAAGTTATACTATAATGGTTATGGTGGTTGAAATAGTGATATTTTTGTCTAGAAATAAATAATTACTTAAAAGTTAAAAATATTTTGGCGTTATGTAATTACTTCCAATTCGTCCTCTAGTTTAAGCTTTTGCAAGTATTCGGTGAAGTACAAGATTTGAGTAAGCAAAGAAAATAGGTAATGATTAATTAATGTTATTGATGAAGTGACCTTAAACCGTTGTAAGATCTTTTAGTAATGAATACTCATGACGTCAGTGTTGCTTGGCAATTACTATTCAATATGAGATGAGGGATGAATGAGAGAACACGAAGGTCGTTAGTAAGACATTTCAAGGGCGTATAATTTTATATGATCTATAGACATTTTTTTTTATTTTCTTCGAACATTTTAGTAAGTTAGACATTAAATATTCAAACCACTTTGTTTCATAGCTTTCTACGTTGCATAACTTTTACTTTAGATGATATGTATCTTTTTTCCTAAGAGTCGAGATAATTGGATGATACTGTAATATATCCAAGTATACACTAAAACGTGCATCGTGTAGATAGTGCAATTACTAATTGCAATTTCTTAAGCTAATGGCTGTATAATATAGCGCTGTATCTTATAAAATATAATTTACATCAAACATGCTTTTAGATGGCAAACAAAAATCCTTACTTATGTAAATATACCACTTAAAATATTAAATCAAAATACCATATTGAATAAAACTATAATTTTCTATTTATCATTCAGATTTTCTACAATACTTTCAGACACTCTATCTCTAATGGTATAAATAATAGTAGCCCATTCAATTCAAATGTCATGTAAATACCATCAATGCCTTTGTCTCTGCGTAGCAGAATTAATTATGCTGGGTAATAATTTAAATGTATAGACTTTTTTCTTAAACACTAACTCCATTCGAAGAGCTCATTATTATTAAAATATATGCGTCACGAACTCAATTTTCCTACGCGTTTTATTAAACATCAGCGGATTAGATTATAATCTATAAGAATGTAGATTTAGAAACGAATGTTAATGAAATTCTTTCCCTTCACTGCCATTACTATTTCATTTTTTATTAAGTGGTGAATTCTTTTTATGACATGTTAGCTAGATCTACTAATCATAGGTATAACTCACGTCAGCCTAAAGTCTGTAAACCATATTATTTGTAGAACAGCTTTGACCTAAACGGGTAGGACGATTATCTAGATTATGTGCGGATCAAGAACATAAAAGGCGTAATGTAAAAACGCGTGTCAATGAATTTTCGAATGCTCCAAAATAAAAAAAGGTGAAAATACATAAATGGCTAATCATAATCATAATTGGTATCAAATTTTTGTAATATTTCATACTACATGACTTGCGAGATGCAGTCACTTTTCATAATATAGACATCCTTTGCTGTAACATTTTGAGTTTATAGGAAACTCTACCCAAATAAATAAAAAATTCAAAATTAACGTGAATTATAATATGGACCTCCGCTTGTGACAATTAACGTAGATGTTTAAGAGCGTTTATTATGAGACTATTAAAAATGTCCAAACTAAAAGAAAATATAAATTTCTTTCACGATTAAGTGAATGAAAAAATAAAGTTGTAATTGTAATGCATCCTTAAACCCACGTTCAAAGATGCTAAAGTTTACGCTATCTTGACGAAATTAATATTATTGGTCAAAACAAATATATTATTTATGATTAACATTAAAATTGAGTACACTTTTCATTGATTAATATATACAAAGCTGTGTGCTTACAAAGTATTTATATATAAGCTGACACGTAATGAAATGTAACGATAATCTGCGACCACTTCTATGTATCAATTTTTAAAATACACAATATTGATCTTAATATTCTGTAGTGTTTGTTAGCTGTATCCGATAATTTTGAAGTTATAGATGGTATTACGATGACATCAAATATAACAACATAAGTGTCATATATAATAATATTAATCTTCAGCTTAACAGCGCTCAATTAGCACAGCCTAAGCTGGTGTTTTTACACGAACCCTACACAGAAAACAACAAGATCTTAGAAAATTCTTTTACACTTTTTAATTACAATACGATTCCAAAACAATTTTATTCGTCACGCTAGATTCAGTATGACGATACTAATTATTTCGGGCTTGGCTAAGGAATCAGTAAATCAGTCATATAGCAACAAAATATTCCCTCAAAATTAAATAGCTTCATCTGACCTAAACGTATAAATTAAATTCAATTAAATTGGAAAGATACGTAGCAAGAATTTCAGATAAAAGTCTCTACAGATTTTTAAAATTATATAAGGAATAATTAACTTAAGTGGAACTAAGCCTGAACTTTAACACATGTAGTTTCGTCAATACTGCGTTAATGCTTTGTGGTGTACATTAAATAATGGAAAATATTGAATGTAAACACACGTGAAAGGTTGACGTGCCATAAATAGTGACCGTGAATAAACTGTTACTAAATGCCATCAGCCGCTGTGGTATAAAATATATTTGTTATTTCTTACTGACGTTCTAACTTCCACTCCAAAGTCAACTGGTAAAAGTAAACAATTATTAATACAGATGCCCTCGAGCTAGGCTCTTGGGAACTTATCATTAAAATATAGAAACTATATTTAAAATAATAAGAAATTATAAAGACACATCACTTCATCAATAAACCCGATTTAGGCAAATAAATAAATTAAATCACTACATGTAATAACACTATCAAATTAATTATCAAAGATGTGAAACATTATTGAGATAAAGGTTCCGTTTATATCCACACTGAAATTAGATTCCTTTCGATATATATACATATTAAAAAACACATGCTGTTTTAATGCAATACATTTTTTGTGAACATACTGCCAAATTATTTATCGTAGACGCGAAAAAAGAAGCGAGCAGCGGCTTACAATATCAAGGTTAAAAGTACCGCAGGACATCAGCTGTTTTAAGGTCTAAAATATCCCACACCTTTATTGTATGATTACGTATAAATTATATGTGGTTTCTCAATACTGTTAATAAATTTATATTGTAGTACTAAACTTAATTAAAGTTTTAACTAAAGAATGTAGATCGGCAGCGGTTTTTACTGGTTTTGTCTCCACGATGACACTAATTACGTCACAAGGACAACTTTTTACAACAGAATTGTACATTATCTTAAGGATATAAGAACCAAATATTTTAGAGAAACACATGTGATACATTACAGCAATTTATAAAAAGCAAAAGATTCCCCTATTTTTTTAAATAGATTTAAAACTTAAGTTAACCTTAATTTTACAATTTGTTCGATTACTTCTAGTTTTATCCAAAAAAATCCCATACATTCGAAGTTAGCAAGCTGTGCAAAAATTAATAATTTATCGATTCACAAACGTCAATCGCGTAACATTTACGTAACACAAAACAATCAGGTATTAACTACATTAACTAATATTACAACACGTTATAACTATTTTAAATGAAATTTATTACTAATATGATAAAATATAATTTTAACAATCAGGTGTTTTAAATGGTGGCCGTATTAACCCGCCGCCGATTTAACGTCAGCATAGAAAATGGTACAATGAACTCACTTTACGTTGTTATATGTTAATGATAAAACTGGTCTTATACTGTTGGTATTTTTGAGTTTATCTAGTGAAGAGCATTTATGGGTTATAGAGGTATCGATCGCGTATGGTAAACGCGTGTTCGCGCCGGCGGCAGACAGAGCCGCGACTGGGCGGGCGGCCGCCCTACGTTAGGGCGCTGGATCACGTCTGCGCGTCGGTTGTTTTTGTTGCCTCTCCGATACCGACTTGAAAACCCAATGTATTTTACACGTGAAAATTCTAATGCACGTTGTTTATTATACATCGATATTAATAGAATTTATGATGTACGCTCACGTGTAATAAGATGTAGCGTTTATTTGTTTTTCTCGGCGAGATAAATCAATGCGTTCATTCATGTTTCGTTAATATCAATAGATAGTAGGAGGTTCAAATTATTTGGGAATGTTTTATTGAACAAGTAAAATGAAGATCAATACAAAGATGTTATGGACCTTTATTCACTAAGAAATATTAATTTAATGGTGTTTTAATAATAATTTATCAATGGCACAAGAATTCATGGACTATTAATAGAAACACATGCCATAGTACGTTCTAAATATATCTTAATTGGTACTAAAGTAACAACGCCTACTATACAAATGCAACTAGCGATGACTGAATTAATTGTAATTGTTTTCAAAACAGGTTTTGCAAAATGACGTGTTACTTATATTTATTTTTAAAAGTTTAAGCTTTACCCGATCCTTTTTGCAACAGTTCAATAATATTGAAATTATTTTAACATTCTATAATATACTTTGTTTTATTATAGTCCTTGTATTTATTATATAAGAAATATTACAATGTCCGCATTTATTTTTAGACGCAAGATAAACAATAGAAGAAAAGCGACAAAATGCAGTAGTTATGAATATAATACGGATTGCAGCAGAGATTTTAAAATTCACATGGACGCGAGTCTGAATAACCTTAATGCCTACCTAACATATAATTTACTATATTTTTAACAACAAATGCATTTTTGTTCAATTTCTATTAAGATTGTATACATTACTTATATTTAAAATATATTAAAAGAGCAAATAATTTAGTTCTTAAATGATATTCAAATGAAGAGTTTAATATATCATTATATATCTAATGATAGTACACGTGCAGACAGTGTATACAAACAAAATAGCTAAGGTCCTTATATTAAGCATTTTTAAAAGTAGCTTACCTAAATGCTTATTTCGTTGTTAATTACAAAGAAATTATAATTAATTAACGTATCCAGTACGTCTATAATGAAAGGGTTGTCGTAATTAAAGAGTTTATTAAGGAAAATTGATTTACCTACACTAATAAATAAAAGTGAAGTATGTTTCTGCTTGTAATATCAAAAAATAGGCTTCTTATATTCTTTTAAAAATATCGGAAAAATTGTCGGTGTGTCTATTTGTTTCTACTGCTTATTTTACGAAACGGCTGAACGGATACTTATTGGAATTTCACTGGTAGACAGTTAGCTAAGAATATAATCTCTTAGCATTTTTATAGCATCATCATCATGCATACATAAAATCAAGGCGGTTGTAGCCGAGGGTAAATACTTGTTATATATTATTATCAATATATACGGACATACCACAGTTCCACTATTCAATCAAGTCATTTAATACTTAGGTTTACTTTTCTATATTATATAGCCTCTAATCTATAATCGTAACTCTTCTCTAATAATTATTACGACCCTCAAAGAGTTTATGAATTAGGTCGTGACACCAATCCTCTGCTAGCGTGATACCCTTACTATCTAAAACAACAGCATAAATCCAATTACTACTAACTAAAGAACTCAAGCTATTTTCATTCATGTTAGTAGGTCAGTAGTAACTTCATAATTTAGAAGACAATCGATCAGAATTGTTTACCGAGACTATTCAAAAACATCCACATTTTATCACAGTAACTATAATATTGTACCTTAGACATATATCCCGATTTCGAAAAAGTGGAATTTGTTAATGAAGAAAATGACGGGTAAGTAAAAATCATTAAATAACTATTCTATTATTTTCAATCCAACCTTCTATCTAACGTCAATAGCTAAAACCGCTTGCCCCCATCAGTACATTATAAAAAAATCATAATTAAGCAATTATACATTACATTTCAGTTTTCCTGTAACAGGTGTAAGCCCCGAATCGTTATCTGATGCAGACAAGTTAATATTTGTATTTCTCTAACCTTAATTATAGAAATGTGAATTTGGCAATGCATGTAATTTTCAAACTAGACTATTGACTTTCATAAATCTTACATGTAAATAAATAAATCGCAAAATATATGTTAAAACAAAAATTAAAGAGACAACAAGTACAAAGAAATAATTTCAAATGACATTATGGCCCCACTACCTTAAGTAGAGTACTTGGGCAACAAAATACCGTGCGAGTATCAAAAACTTTTGTTTACGATTTAATTCGATATTATTTTGTCTCAACATGCCTCATCTTCCTTAAACCTAATTAACAGTAACTTCGTGAAATTAATACATCACTTATAATGACTTCGTAATTAAATTAACTTGTCTTATTTATACTGAAGGCATTGCAATGTTATTACAGTAACAGTTAATGCCTTCTTAAAATGCCTGGTGTAATATTCATTGTGTATATCCCATCTAGTAATAATGAACATATACTAAAATTTGGAAAACGAAAAGAGTTGATATCCCTAGAGGATTCACCATCAAAGAAGTATAAATTACAGGTTGAACTGAGAAATAAAAAAGTAAAATCCATACCAATACATTTAACTCAAAGCTATTATAATGACGAGTATTATGATCAAAAACTGGAGAAAATAAATGAAAATGATACATTTATAACGATGGAAAACGTACGTACCATATAGTTACTAAATAAATTGCATAAAAAAGTTGAAATTCATACCTTAAATTAATGAAAATATTCTAATCAATCTTATATTATAATTATCGTTTTTATACGTAATGTGAAATACACCTCATCTACCTAGAATCAAGTTCACTCCTAAAACCAGATAATTTTTCAGTGAATATAAACGTGTAGTCTACTAAGTATTTTTATTGATTAATATACATCGACAAACTAATTTTATAATTTAAATTACGATAATTGGAAAATTTATTAAGTAAAATCCACTTAAACAATTATCACTTCTCATTCTATTAAAACTACATCTGATCTCTTTATATCAACGTAAAACTATCTATAAGAATTGAAACTAACATGACGGAATGTTCATTTATAAGATTTTGCAAGAATTGCTGAAAAAATTAGAAGTAGAGCAAGCTGCATGGACTAGCGACAAAATGGGCAATTTTTTTCAAGTCATTTTCCCTCTTTCCACTGGAGACAAGTGTGAAACGATGCTTCATTGTCTCACGCAACTCGGTATAGGAGTGTGCTGCAAATCTGTTGTAAGGTAACTTATTAAGAGTATTTTGCACTGGTAGTAACGCCAAACAATAAACGAGTGTTTGGCGTCAAAATATACACCTGTATAACAAATCACGTATTCTTAATATCACATCCGGTAATTTGTGCTACCGAGTCCCTTAAGGGGGTATGAGAAAGACATATTACCATGTCGGTTTTATTGAAGCTTTTTATTTAAAGTAAGTAGATAACAAATATTCTGAAACTAAAAGCACAAATACCCTAAGCAAATGGGCACTTCAAATACAGCAATGTTTACTTAAAATATTCGGTGAAATTAAATGATACATATAGCATCTAATATTACAGTGTTCTTCCATGTAATGTGGTTCATTCCGCCTTTGAGAGCAAAATCGATGAAGAGGAAACAATCATGTAAGTTAACTAAACGGATAGAATTTTAAGTTTACGTTAGACTAAATCAATAAACTAAATAAATCAATATCGTGCAAAGGAAGAAAAATGAAGATGCAAAGCGATGGCGACAATTTGTTGAGTCAATACGATCTAAATTGACAGTAAAACAAGTGGTAGACGGCGTTCGAGGTGGTGGCGAATTGTCATTTGACTATCTTATACTTATAATAACAGCAGAGTAAGTTACTTCTTTAGACGATATTATGAAGCAACCCATAGTCATTGAATTTTATTCGATGTACATAGCCAAACAGTCTTTTGAAACATTATTTTCTTATATTGTATATCAAAACCCAATAGGCATTTATTCCGTAGTATATACAAAATGATACTTGTTATTCAATTTTAGTTCCTTGGCAGCGCTTGGTCTCGTTGAGAACAACGCATCTAATATAGTAGCTGCCATGTTGGTGTCTCCACTCATGGGCCCTGTAATGTCAATTACATTTGGTACCATAATATCCGATAGAAGTCTGGTCAAGAGCGGCTTCGAAAGTCTCGTAGCAGGGATGTTGGTTTCCCTGTTATTTGGTTTTATTTTCGGTCTTATTCTGGGAACAACAGAAATGCCATGGGGCTTTGGTGACTGGCCGACAGAGGAAATGAAATCAAGGTAATGATGTTTTGTTAATAATTGCATTGGTTACATAGTAAATGTGAAGATAAAACATTTCATCCGCATATCGCAAACATTACTTGAACATGCAAACTGAATAAACGCAGACAACCGATTATAAAAAGGATGATGACACATAGGTAATTGTTTACTTAACCCACACGACAACTTAAATAAATAATTATTAACCTACTTAGAATTGTTATATTAGAAATACTTTAATCATAAGTACAAAGTTTTCATACTATTTAACAAGATTTTCTTGATATTATACGAGTAAGTAAACAAATATTTAATTACCTATCGATAATATTTTGTAAGGGGTAATGTGAGATCCTTATGGATGGGAGTGCTATGGGCTTTAACATCTGGTACAGGAGTGGCATTAGCTCTACTTCAAGGGAGTGCAGGGCCTCTTATTGGCATCGCTATATCTGCTTCCCTCTTACCACCAGTAGTTAATTGCGTAAGTACAGCAGTGTATTACATATTATACTTATACGTAGTAAACATAGTTATTTTTTTTTACTTCAATACTCATTTCTCATTACAGGGTTTATTTTGGGCACTTGCTTGTATTTGGCTCCTATATCCTGGAGTAAAAACTCCACACATAAAAGGCGAACCATATTCCGGAAATTCAACTTATCAACCACTTTACCACTCTTATTTGCCAATAGAGTTTGCTGTAAATGGTAATATAAAACATATACTTTTCTAAGTACGTTCAAAAAACCTTTAAACTTATAATAAAACTTACTATTAAATTCGTCATTTGAACCATTTTTTTTTTCAGGAATAGTCAGCTGTTGTCTTACAATTGTTAATGTTATATGCATATTTATAACAGCTATAATTTTCTTAAAAATAAAGGAAGTTGCTGCGCCGTACACATCTACACCGGATTTAAGAAGATTTTGGGAACAAGATATCAAAATAGCTCGCGAAGCAAATAGGAATAATTTAAGAGAAGAAGATGATGAAAGAACTGAGTATGAAATTTATGAGTGACAAAGAAAATGATCTATTATTTTAATACGATATTTCACGGTTAAAGCGTTTCTGTTGGAGCTGTGTACTTAAAATATAAATTAAAAATACCACAGAAATATTTAAAATTTGTGCCATTTACTTTTACATTTCGAACAAAAGACGATACTAGCCTTTAAAATAATAATTAGTAATGTTTGAAGAAGATTGTTTAGTTAATACGGTTATGTCTTCTAGGTTAGTATTGGAGGATCTAGATCATAAAAACGATGAAAGAATTAAAGAGAAATTGGAAGCAGCAGTACAGGAAGCATTGGATGATGAAACCTATCGAAAAGTAAAGCGTATGAGTTATCAGAGCCACACTGCTGACGAAGTAAAAAATGCAATAAAATTTTCACACACATTGATTAATTACCTTAATATAATTGATTGTAAATAGCGTGTATATGATGATATCTTCATAAACTTAAAAACTTTCATAAATAATTATCCATCTACGTACTACAAACTCATAATAGGTATATTAAGAACTATTTAAAGAAATTATTTCGTTTTTACTTCGATATTATTACAGATATTTCGGACTATCGGTCTACAAGCCCGTACGCCTACATCAATAAGATCGAGTATCTTATCCAATTCACCGAAAACTGCTAAAAAGGATTCCAATATGAGCGATATTGCAACTCTCGATAAGTTGTTGACGTCTTTATTGGGTCTTCAGAAAAGATCGTATAGATCCCATTTTGGTACTCCAAGAAACAGTCGAATGCCAACTTTAGAGGAAACTGTTTTTAATCGTCGTTTAGAATCGTGGCCTGACAAAAGCTATGAAGACTCAATAATCCGCAACGTTTTACACAATGTAAAAACCAGCAAGCCAAATACCCCAACCGAAGAGCCCTATTTCACACCAAATTAAAATTGCTTATGTTAATAATTATCGAGGAATGATTAATCTTAGTTTTTATTATATATATAATTACTTTCTTTATTTTATATCCAAATAAGCAGACAAAATAAAGTGGAATAGGTTCATACACATTTTATTTTATTTACACAAGTGTCACAAATTAAAATAAAATACATACAAACTTTAACGAATTCAATCACATTCAATAATTAAATGAGTTATTTTGATTATTATTATTGGGTACTTGATTGAAAGCTTGCATGGTCACAAAACTATTAGACATTATTTTATTTCTATCAAGTGTGTAAGGTAGACCAGCACATAACTGAAATATATTGTAACATGTATGAAACTAGTATTTAATAAAACTTCATTTAACAACAATTTGTATATTTATTGATATGTACCTTAAATACCTTGGAAAACAATGTGCTAACAATATATTGTTAAAAATAAACAATTATTTATACCACATGTACATAATCACAGCTCGGCTTTATCTCTTACTAATTACAATATTTACAGTAATAAGTTATAAGTAGTAATTGATGAGCAAATCAATTATTTAACAATTTAATAACAATTGACTAATGGTTTGATGAATAATGACTATAACATCAAGATGACTTACGATCACTAGGATTCCTTAAATTTTTATTATGTTTTACTTGTGATGTATATACATCATATCCTAATGAAATAGTGTTATCATATAAAACTCGAAATCTAGTTGGTAAAAAGTAAAAATTTATAATCTGTGCTGGTGGCCACACCATCCATTCAGCTTTATACAAAGTTACAAACTTATTTGTTACTTCCTCTCTAAAGTTGTCTAATGGATTATCTTCTAGTAAAGCTAAACTTCCAAAAAATGTAACAATCATAATAGGTGAAAAAATTAACTGATCTAAAAGCAGTTTCTTTACAACCATATCTGTAGTCTTGCCAATAATAAATCTATCAAGTACTTTATACCAGTGATGGCAAAGCACACCCACAGCAGCACCTGAAAACCCCATATGCATTGTACGCTTCAAATCATATTTTTCCATATCTTTGGTGTAGACTTCATATGTCTGTTCCATTAAGTCACCCAGTGCAGATAAGCTTACAGATATAGTCACATTTGTGTAAAATAAATATTTATTACTAAAAGCTATTCTTCCTAGTTCTTTTATCTTAGTAACAGAATTAGAGGAGCGGACATTTGTAGCAAGTTTTCTCCATACAACTGCTATTGATTGCATTATATGCAGCCTGAAAAATAAACAAAAAAAAGCTATTATCTAAAAATAAACACATCAATATAATAACATTTTTATTTATTGGAATTTTCATACATATGGTTCACATTTATTTGTCTTTACTTTCTTCTGGTGATAGACGTTTCTTTGATTTATAATGTTTTATATGAGATGTATAGATATCATAACCCAAAGATATAGTGTTATCATATAATACTCTATACTTGGTAGGTAAGAAGTAAAAATTGATTATCTGTGCTGGTGGCCACACAAACCACTCGGCTTTGTACAAAATCCAAAACTTATCTCTTACTTCATCTGTAAAGTTTTCTAAGGGATTTTCTTCAAAAATAGCGACAGTAGCGAAAAATGACATGATCACTAAGGGGGAACAAATAAACTGGTCTAACAAAAGTTTCTTTATGACCATATCAAAAGTACGACCTATGATAACTTTATCCAGAAAAATATACCAGTTATGGCAAATGACACCAGCCGACATGCCAGAAATTGCCATTTGACTAGTACGCCCATAGTCATATTTGTCAATTTCCTTAACATACAATTCATAGGTTTGTTCTATAAAATCTCCTGTAGTAGATAGTCCTATCGATAATAGTACATTAGTGTAAAATAAGTTCTTGCCGCTGAATGCTTTTTTAACTGCCACTTTGAAATTTTTATACCCATGTAGCAGGAACCTTCTAAGAGACATTGATATTTTTCATATTCAATACCTTTAAAAAAATTATACTTCCATTTACTAATATTATCGAGTACAAAAAATACGTATTGCGAAAATTTAACCTATGTATAAATTTATTTGATAATTCTGTTATACAATTTGGTCAATTTTATCTATCATTGACCTTGAAAAGTCGATTATTTTAAAATTGAATATTACGGAGTAGAATATAATAAAATACGTGATAATATATACTAAATTAATTTAAAATCTACGAAAGCTAATATTCAAGCTGTTATTTATTTTTTAATAATAGTACCTTATTACTTATTAATAAAAAATATATATATGTTTGTGAATCACATAAAAAAGCAGCAATCGATAATGACATAATATTTTCCGCAACAATAAATACATAATTAATTCACAAACACAAAAAGAAAATAAATTATATTAGAATAAAACTTACACTTACCAACGTATTCCGCCTGCACTACGCTAATGCCTAACCTAAAATTCAAAAGTCAAAACAAAATTTTAACATACACAGATAACAATTATTACTAGCAACCAATGCACAATTATGAAACCTAGACTAAAGATTGTACTTGTGTAATAAAGATTGAGTAGAATTTATTGTTAAAACCTGCTTTATTACAAAAATTATTTTCTAGTCGTTGTGGTTATAAATTAATATTGATTTGCTATTATTTGATTTTAATTTCTAAGTTATGTAGGGTAATATTATGGTGAATTATCGCATAAGAACACTTTTCCACCCTAGTATAACGCACTTTTTATAACAGATCGTTCTTCTTAGCTCTACAAGCGGTATATAAGATACATATTACTAAAAAGTACTTTAAAACTTTTTTATTGTCTTTCTTAGTAGGTATGTCTAGTTGTAATGAATAAAGTATATATATTTTATCGCTAATCTGTAGTATAATCTATTGTGATTTGTTTAAAATAGTGATCTGTGGATAGTATCTAACTATCAACTATCTACTGATGAACTGATCTAAGAATGTCTCATTATGTTTTGTTTATAAATTTTATTTTACCTTGATAGTAAAAGACTTAGCAACTAGAACTAGATTATAATTTCTTGTTATAAAGTTATAAACTTACAGAACCATAATGGCAGGTTAATAACATTAGAATACTCTTTATTATATCGTAAAAATATGTAAACTTCCAAATTCACCGGGATGTTTTGTTACAGATAAGTTAACTCTGGACCGCAATGCTATGAAAGAGAAAGCTACAGCTCACCTTCGAATATACGTTGGTGGATTGATGGAAGAAGATTCTTCCATTGAAGAAGTTTACAATCATTTTATTCCCTATGGTCGCATCGATGGTATTGTTATTAACCGAGTATTCGGTTTCGTTCAATTCCAAAATGAATCAAGTGCTCTAGAAGCTATAAACAAGGCAGATGGATCTTCGTTTCATGGTCGGAAACTGACAGTCAGATCTGTTATGAAAAATGATAGGTTTGAACTTTTCAACAATATTTAAAAACATGTTCAGCTACAAGTGTTTTATCAAGATTACTTAAATTCCTTCCTTAAAGCTTTGTCTGTATTGGGCTTGGCATGAATTAATGTGAGAAATTAAGATCAAACAGAAGCACATAAACTTTATAATATATATTTATTAATTTATTAATGCTAAATAAAATATAAAACTCCTCCCGTCTCTATAATAAATACTAACATTTTTATACAATGTATGTTTCTAATAAGTTTATACTGTTGTGCCTGTTTGGTTTATATTTTAATGATTTATGCATTAGCTCTTAAATTTTCCTTAGTTATGTTTGGTGTTTGATTGAAATTTATATATATTTTTTTTAGATATTCTAATACTTAAGAAATATTTTGGTATAAGTCTGTTGACTTGTTACACTGTTACTTTATTAAATGTAGCATTATTGACCTGTTTCTTAAGGTACCACAGGCTGTAGACATTTTTTATTAGATACAATAATTAATGAAAAAGTCTTATTTTTTAATTTCATGTTTAACAGACAAATTACAAAACCAGAGGTGGTGACTCAACAGCCAGAAATCACACCCACTGTAAGTCTTATTGAAAATGTACCAGTTGTAATTGAGGATAGTCAAGATGAACAATATGACAACTTTGGAAATTATAAAGGAGATAAAGGTACTTCACCATCAAGTGTTTTCAGTTTTCAAAAATTTTTGTATACACTGTATTATTGCACTTTGTATAGATATAATATCTTTGAGTATGATAATTTCCCAAGTTATTGAATTGTTTCTTGTAATTTTCATTCTTTCCTTAAAAAATGAGTTGAAAAATCTTTAAGAATTTTCAAAAAAAAGTTTTTAATCATAGCTCGAAATCATTATTTAAGCTATTTAAGAGAGAGAATTAGTGTTTTATTTTTGAGATTGGCTTACATCCCCATCACAAATGCTCTTTTTAAACCTTTTGCTATAGAATATGATTACTTACTTGTATATGTACTTGAATAGCAGTGGAAGAAGAAATCAAAGATGATGGATACAATAAGAACTGGAATGAGAATAGAGAACTGCCTTCTGTGCGAGGACGCGGTCGCGGAGGGCCACGGGGACGTGGGCGCGGCCGAGGTACATCCTTCCGCGAAAGGTCACCTGTTAGAGGTATAAATTAATATATCTATATACATACAATCAAATATAAGTGTAGTGTTAAAAGAAGCAACTTATGCTACTTTTATTTCATCATCATATATATGAAACCGCAGAGCGACGCTAGTTTTCAAACTGAAGTCAAACTTATTAACCTTGAAACTACATAGTCTCATTATTCGTAAAAAAGTTTTGTAATTATTTCTGTACATACAGCAGCTAATGAGTGGCAAGAACGAGAAAGATTTGACCGATATCCTGAATATCCACGAGCTATACCAGTACCTGAGCGCAATGACTGCGAAATTATTGTTGTCTCTAAAATGCTCACGTAAGTATAATACAATTACCAAGTAATGTCAGATGACATGACTATAATACAAACTTTTCTTATATAAGATAAGAAGTAAGCAAACATACAGTTCACCTGGTGGCGATTCCTGTTGCTAATGGACACCTCCAATACAAGGACATCCAGGAGACATGTCGCCAACTTTTAAGGCCTTAGCCATATTACATCATTAGTTATATAGTGAAGTTCTGCTGCCGGCCTTATTTATTTTTATTTCGAAAATTCATAGACTTACTCGAAACGCGCACAGCACTTCCCATAACATAACCCGGACTGAAATTTATTAAGAGTTCCTTCCATTGTAATATTCGAAATGCTTGTGTTTTTGACACTGGTCCGGCCACAGGCAGCCAGTTCCCGAAGCAGATCAAAAATCATAAATTTGAAAATATGGAACTACGTTCCAACCGGGTGTCGAAACCAGTGCTCTGGCGCGTCGGTTGCTTTATTCGACTTCTAAGCTACACAGGGCTCTAAAACAGTAACACTATTATCAATTTTTATAATACGACTTATGAAACATAGAAATGCACTGAAAGAAATTTTAAAAGTTACAGCTAAATATATCAACATCCTCTATTAAAATTAATAAGTCTACTTTATACAAAGCTTGTTTTCCTTTAAGAGATTAAAGTAACATTTTTTTGTAGAGAATACGCAGAATACATAGAGGGTCGGTTGAAGAGGCTGGGGATAGTAGTTGATCTATTGTTCCCTATGGAAGACGTGCCTATAGGCAAAGTTCTGGGCAATATAGCGTCGCGTGGCTGCCTCTACGCCATCCTGGTGATGCCGCAAAACCAAGAAAATAGATCACTTACATTAACCATTCTACATGGATTGCCCCAAGGTCGGCTCTAAAATTTAGCATCAAACTTGTTTCAACAATAACTATAATAAGAGAATTCTTAGTCATGAAAATTTATATAAGCCTAATGAGCGTTTTAATGTAGTTTTAACTAGTAATTAGATCGTAATATTAAAAACATTCTGCACTTATTCATGAAAATGTCTTAAAACAGAAAATAAATATTCACACGCTTAACATCCATTAACCTTATAAATATTTTTATGAAAAAGAGGGTTATATTATAAATATTAAAGTGAGTTTGTCTGTTTCTTAAGCTTTTTTGTCTATATCGCTGCAGCGAATGTGATGAATATTTCAGAAACAGAACCTTGAACACGCTTATAAGTCTACTTTTTGCGTCATGTCTCTAATAACATGTATATTGGCGATAAGTATTTCAACGTTCAAAATTTAATAAGGCATATTGTTTTCATTGTATGATCAATAATTTTCTGTGGTTTAAAGGTAGCATTGAGTGAGGCTTACTATAGTTGGGTGATATTAATATATATTTCGCTCTTAATTCTAGTCTGCAAAACGGCAGATATGAAACATGATATTTATGTAGACCTGGTTATTAGTTTGTAGCAAGACCTAGTCTGAATAAATATAAAATAAAATGATGTATGGATTTTAGAACATCGCAACATGCCAATAGAAGACGCTTTACAGCTGCTGTCTCGTAATTTCCAAGAGGTGCAACGAGGCGGTCCCTCGGGGAGGGAAGCCGTGTACGCATTACTGGGTCAATTGGCCGATGGCAGAACATTAACAGTTATGCAGTACGACAAAGTTTTAGAATATTTACAGGTTAGTGTCAGCCTCAACATATAAAAAAAATGATGCGTCAGTTTGAAATATCCAAATAAGCTTTTTTAATGAATGTAACACCTATAACAGAAGAACCGTTTGTAAACTATTGGTCGGCTTATAAAGTAGCTAAAGAAATGTACCATAGGCTACTTTTATTGTTTCAGCATGTTATTATTTCTTTAGCAGTTTTATTAATAATATTTGCATATTCTATTATATTGTACCGAGAAGTCGTAGTAAATAGTTTAATTTTCAACTTCAATACAATTTCAGGAAAAAAAGGCTCAGCAAATGAAAATAGAGCTGGGCGAAACAACACCACCACCTCCACCCGCAAACAAGACTCAAGTTGATTTGGAACAAAGGATCCTCAGCATTCTTAACGATAAAAAAGATGCTACACCCTCACCAGCTCCTCCTGTACCTAAGCCCGAACAAAATAAATTACTAAATGACCCCACTGTTAGAAAAACAATAGATTCCATTTTACAGAAGTTTACATAGTTATAGTTATAGATAAGGTAAAATAAAGATTTTTTCCATACTGATTTTCTTTTTATATTATAATAGGTATATTGTAAAGTTAGTAATAAACAGGTGATCTCCTTAGTGTTTTTAAGAACAGATTTGATTTTTTAACTACAAAACTAGCACTTCCAGCCAAATGAAATACATTAATGTGTTATTTATTATTAATATAGAAAACAACAAATTAATTAAAACTCCATAAATACCTCAAGATGATTAATTTTTATATAAGAAATAAAACACTGCTGATTATAATGATTGATTTTATACTTTTATACATAATAGGTTCTCTAGACAGGTATTCACACAGCTATTAGATGAATTGTAAGGTAAAACGACAAATGGTGCTATAATTTTCTTCATACATTCATTGACACTAAAATTTAATATCTAAGTAATTATTTACATAACAACAAAATTATTCATTGATCTAGTAGCTGAATATGAAAATCGCGGTGTCAGTCTATATAAACAAACTAGGTACAAATTATTAAAAAATATTACAGCAAATACTACTGATATTCATTCAAAATAATCCTCAAACACCGCCCGCGGTTATTGTCATACGATAATTACGTCTTTTTACTTAACGTTTCCAATGTATATTGAAGGATAATTTAATCAAAACATTTGCTAAGTCATCCACAAACAATGGTTTAAAACTCCATTATAAAACATCACATTGAGATCAAAGCCCTGTGTGTTGTCTACAAGCATATCTCTCATATTTATATAATTATTATTTTATTGGCTATACAGATACGCTAAGATAAAATTAGAAATATCCACATCTTATATACTATATAAACAAATACATTATCTATTACTACCGCTGCACTGACACAAACCAGCCTCCTTAAATGTTTGGATTTTGTGATAGATGAAGACTGATGAGTGCAGTTCTTATGTACAATATTCAGTCAAAATTGAGAACATCCCCTTAGGTTCTGAAAACCCCGAACATGAAAAGTTTGAAAATAAGTGTTTTGTAAACATGCTTTAATTGATTCTTATTGCAATTATTCTACTTACAAATAAAGTAGACATTTTGTTTCGAATGTTGTCAAATTGTAAGCAGACTAGAATATAAATGTAAATGCTCAGAACCTGAAAACTGATCTGGCTTATTATTTAGCTGAAATAAGATTATCTTAAGTCCTTTCAGAGTTTTCTTCCTGTTTTGTCGGATCAAATCCTTCTTTGATGTGTCCACTAATACCTTTAGGATCTAAATTTGTAGCCCAACAGAAATGCATGAGCGCTAAATGTGAGTTCCCTAATTTATCATGAACTTTTCCAAGTAGGTAGTAAACTGAAGACTCTCTGGGCGCAATATCTTTTAAATGTTGAAGGTCAATTAGAGCATCTTGTGGTCTACCTGCTCTTAACAACACTGATGCTCTGTGGAATCTACAAAGAGGATTGTCTGTGTCTAAAGCTACAGCTCTTTCAAGAGTAGCAAGGGCCCGGTCCATTTTTCCTAAAGCTGCTTGTGCAAGGCCTAATTGGCAACGTAATACACCTGAGAATGGATGTATTGCCAATGCACGTCGGATATGCACTTCAGATGCCTTCCAACGCTCTTGTCTTGCATATACTGTAGCAATTCCATACCAAGCAACATAATTACGAGGATCAATGCTTACTGCTGTTCTAAAACTTGAAAGAGCCTTGTCAGTTTCTTCTGCAACAGAATACTCATGACCTAATAAAGCATGACCATATGCAGCATCTGGATTTATTTGCACAGCACGCTTGAAAAATTTAAGGGCCGTCTCTCTTTCTTTATGTAGTGAGAAACAATTACCTGCAGCCAACCAAGAAATTGCATTATTTCTATCTAACTCTACAAGTTCTTGAGCTAATGCCGATAGTTGAGCCTCCTTTTGCAAATGCCACAAGCAGGTGCTGTAAATATCCATTCCTTCTGTTCTACATGGATACTGTTTTCGTATTTCAGTAAAAATTTTAACAGCTGGTTCATACTGCGCTAATTCATAATGGGCTCGAGCTATCATTGTCTGTATCCATGGAGAAGCCAATTGTATTGGTGATATTTCTTGGAATTGCTTAATAGCATTTTTGCAGTCAAGAAGTGCCAAAGATTTATATGCTTCTCCTATACTTCTTAATAACATTAAAAATGAAACAACAGGATAGTTCTTTGGTGTCATAGTCATAGTAGTTGTTTCCATACTTTTTGTTCTTTCACTACTTTCTGTATTTGATTTAACATTTTTGGCTGTACGCTGTTTGTTTTTTCTTGATGGACTTTTGGGGGTCGCAAATTTTCGGCTGGGTGATTTATTATTTTCTTTTACAGAATAACTGCTGTTATTTGTACTAAAAAGTCTGGAGGATCTCCGGGGAGCAGGTCCTAGTGTACATCTTGGACCACTTGGACTAAACACTGCATCCTTAAGTTGCCCTACATGTGCTCTTAGGGAGTTAACAATTTTTGGAATAGCTTTCTGTTCATTTGAGTCTGTAAGTGTAGGGGTATACATAACAGGAGATTCTTCCATTGGTAGCATTCCAAATGATGGAGAGAATGGAATTGGTGCCATTCCACTAAAGACACTGTGCATTCTTTTGACAGTACCTTGTGTGTCAGGAGTTATACTTGAAGACATAGACATAGGTGTTCGATTGGTAACATTATTTGGTGTCACAGTATTAATAATACTATTATTATTAGGAGCAGTAAGTGATATATTTTCTGAGTTGTTGACTAGATTCACTAAAGTTGAAACACCAAATGAGAATTCAGGGTTCAAATGAAATACTTGGCTTGGTTCTACCTTCTCACCCATATTACATAGTTGAACAAAGGATTTCCACATAAAAGGGTTTAAAGATAAAGCTTTTCGATGTGCTTCTCCAGCTTTACTTTTTCTCTCAGTTATACTATATATTTTAGCAAGAAGTTGTAATGCATATGGTGCTTGTTCCCCAAATTCAGATACCACAATGTCTAAATTTGTCCCAAGGGCTATTTCAGCATCTTTATAACTAAAAAGAAGAACTGAATTAAAGAAACTGAAACATGTAAAAATATAACTGCAACTTTTCATGAATACTCACGATTTGAGATCTACCGAACACTTAGCTAAAAGAAATCGGGCTTGTGGTAGTGTTAATGATAAGTTTTGTAGCAAATGGTGTGTTTCATTTACTCTCCCAGCTCTATAGTAACAGGTACCAAGTAAAAATGCTGTCTCTTCTGAACTAACTGAAATTATTCAATTTATTATTAGCACTATATTTTTATGTAAAAAATGTATAAACTTACATATAAACCAATTTATTAAACAGTTTTTATGGTCGTATACACAAATTTTCATATATATTTGCTGAATTAAGCACGTCTTGAAAGATTCTGTAGATAATATAAATTACCTTCGGCATGTAATCTTTCTGCCAAAAATATAGCATTGTCGAATTCATAATTATTGAGGCATTCCCATATAATAACCTGAGAAGTAAAAATAATTTCTAAATTATTATATTCATCGAATCATAGAATCAAAAGAAAAGTATTATGGATATCCTACCTGAAATGGCTCGTAAACAATCATTTTGGTTTAATATTTTTATTTTCTACGTATTTATTGTAATGATAAGTTGAAATATTTCACATTGCTTGCACACATTTATTACACAATGAAAAATCAAATTAAAAACGTATCATGAACGTCGGACGACAACGACGGACATTTTTAAGTTTGTTGATTGTCTACGACATTTCTCGAGTCTATGGAAGCTGTCAAGAAATAATAGGTTAAATATTAATAACTGATAATTTCCTTGACATAATTTTCCTAATCTCCGAAAACATTTGAAAAATTCCTTAATTAATCCTTGTAGTTCAGAGTTACTATTTTATTAATAGAACCTAATTTAATTTGTATTCTTTTAGTTAAAATGATTAATTATGCATGATTTTGGAGTAAGGTAACAAGTAACACCATGTTTATTAATTAATAAGTATCCAATAGTTGTTAGCTTATTTTTTAAATAAGCGTGACGTTAACAAGTCGATAATTTTATTGGTTTTTGTTTGCATCTAGCCTCTCAAAGTTAATATTGTGATAGGAATGAAACACAATCTGTAACATCTATGTTCAGTTACTACTTTACTAGTCTGTGGCCAGTGGCAACTGTGAAACTACGATACAAACGAATTGCCAGTCGTCACGAAGAAAATAATTAATTTGTGGTTGTATACTTGTATTCCTGAGAAATCGTTGGTGTCCTAAATTTCCTTAATTAAATATTTTTAAATAAGGTGCAACATTGGAAAGTGCAGTGTTTGTGAAGTGTTTACATTGTTTTTGTTGTGACATAGTTGTGAAGAAAATCAATGAGATCTTGTATGAAGCAGCTGCTACAATATGTGCAGTGTTGATTGCGATTGACATTTCACGAAACAAAAAGTAAATAGGTATAACGTAGTGATATCTATTCTGAAAAGGTAATTAGATATTAAGAAAATGTTGCTATTAAGAATGAAAGCGAAACAAATATTTATGTATGATGTATGACAAATTCGCCCTTCACTCGAAACGTATTGATAAAAAATAAGAAAATGTCAAAAGTATGGAATGACCTCGAAATTATTATTTCCTATAAGTTTTATTAGGATTTTTATATATATATTTAGTATTGTTTTATATCTTAACTTAAATGCCCTAATTGTCAAGTAGGTGAATAGAAATGCATCATGAACATTCAATTTAACACACAATTATTTAAAATTATACTTTATAAAAATATGTATATTACATATTATCATACCTATTCACTCTTAAATGTAACATAAAATTGAATTTAGAATAATACTCCGATGTATTATTCACATATATGATGTCATAAAATTGCTCAATTCATTTACCTTGTTGATGTATAAGTATCATTCTTAGACGTAATTATAATGATTAACTTTATAAACACAGTGGTTAATCATTTTAAAATCTCAAAAAAGTAACAAAATTATGGGCATTATCTGCTTATTTAGGCTAGTTTGCGTTTATTCGATTTGTTGGTAGCAGTCTTACTTATTCTATACAATCAAATAAGAAAGAAATGATAAAGAGTCCTTATAACAATTTCATTACACTAAAACTTAAAGCATGGTATATCAAATGTTGATAATCTTTTCTTTTCTTTTCTATATTAAAAAAAGTCAATAGTATATGATATATTTTTGTATATTATATAAAAAATAATAATTTCACTAGAAAAATTCAACAATTAAAGACTGATTTTTGTGTTGTTGTTGAAGCGACATAATATAAAATTTTATTTTAGGATGGCTGAAGAGGTCATCAATGTTACGGCTCAGCCGATGTCTGAGCCGGTTCACAATATATCAAAAGCTATCTTTCTACAAACAACCACTGCACAAGTTGTTTCAGGAATATTTGTTTGGACAGCTCTCTTCATCACTTGCCAACAGGTAAATGCATGTTTAAATACTTTTATCAACTACTAAGTTCTAAATTATATCTTGATTAGTTTGTGAATTAAATATTTTGTAAGCAATTTACTTATAACTTTCACGGATGTACTGTATAATTTCTAATGTGGGCATATACTAAATTTGTAAAGCTGTCCTATAAACTTATGAAAAAAATTAATAATTTTGTCAACATATGGAAATACTCTCTGGATACAAATATTCCAATAATTTTTTTTTATATTAATAAACAGTTTATTATAAATTCTTTATGCTTTACATTTATATTCAAATAAAAAGAAACAAATATTGCCATGAATAATATAATTCAATCAGAATTTCTATGAATCGATGATGATTCAATTTATTAGTGATATAAGGGTACACCTAATGACAAGTTTCGTTCATAAAATTAACCATATATGTGTAACAAAATTATACTTTTATTAAAGTTCAATTTCTTATTGATCCTGTAAAATGAACTAGTCACGAAACAATTATTTCACAATTAATTAATAATTTACAGGAAAATAATAAAATATCAGAGCTATTTAATCATCTCGTTAAACATAGTCATTTGTTTATAACATGTTTTATAAATTCAAATACTTTCTTAAGTTACTGTTTCTCTGTTGTGTTTTTATTGGTAAATGCATAGTGAATGTTTATTTGCATTCATACTGTTTACTGGTCCAGTTAATATCAACAATTGTGTTATTTTATTACATTCCTTATGATTTCCCGATAGCTATTAATTTAAATGTGACGTGACTATAAATCGTGTTTGACTTAAAGAATAAAGAGCAATAAAAAGAAAAACTTACTATGTTATGTATAATATTTCGTTAAAAGAAAATGCTCAATTGAAATGAGTGGAAGATTTCAAACACGCTCATAGATGCCTATAACGGTACCCTAGTATCGTAATGTATCGTCGACGTTCTAACGCTAATGTATTGGAACAACGTAGTCCATGCATGTCGTTTTCATAATTTTTCCTGTTCACTAGGAAAATCCTAACAATAATAGGTATAAAGAACTTCGAATTTCCAACACTATCATACCACAGAATTAAGCATTGTATATGTCGGTTTTATATTATTTTAAAATATTTATTAATATGTGGACTTTTGTTTTTCGGGGTAGTTTTAGGAAATCAAAATATAATGAACCTAAGAAGGACACGACCCACCTCACCTCAAGAAACTAATATAACCGATGCCGGTATTATTTAGCGGAGATAGTTTTAAATCTTCTAAGTCTATAGTTTATAAGGTTTATCTTCATGCACGATAACGTATACTAGATCAGATAAACTCGTTCGTTAGTCTAGTAATTGTTATGCTCCATTTACATCAAGCTTCTCATGTTCCACATTGCACCTTTATCGAATTAATTTATTAAAATTACAGAGTATACACAAAAAAATTTTTAAATCTTTGCTTTTTCGCGTTCTAAAACCACTAGCAAAACAAAGTATAAGGTCAATATGGAACATTCTACAATTATCGATTCCTTTAAACGGCGTGAGCGAGTTTCAAAACTGGCACCTAATTATCAAGGTCGAATTCAATCTCTTGAATTAATTCAGTAAACCACTAATGTCGAGTGTTTCATTTTATTTATATTACTGATTAAAATGATGTACATACATTTAACTTACAATAAAACAGAATTCAACTATATTAACTACATGTAAACTATTGATTAGTATTTCTATTATATATACTGTAATTAATTCAATTTAACTGTAGCATATTTATATACAAAAGTCTTGGGCACCATGTTCCTATTAAGCTAAGCTCCGAAGCCGCCCAACCGATTTTATTGAAATATTGTATACAAATTTGCCGCGGCGTCACTTGTGTTCATGTCGATTTAGTCAACCTCTTCTAGTTCTTGATCATATTTTTGGATAAATTCATTAAATGGACAGACACGCGGTGTCTACTGATATATTATATGTATGTAAAGATGTGTATTGCTTAGCTCATTTTTAGGAAAAGTCTTTTTGTCGTACGGCGTGGCTGATAAGTTTTCTGAAATATTGGAACTCTTGAATTTTCTTTTCCGTAAGAATATTCTAAAACCTATTGAAAGGCTTAAAAAAAAGCGAGAAAAATATTTTTATATTGTATTTCTGTTATAAGTAGGTACTGCCTGCATTAAGGAAAAAGTTTTTTTTAATATTACAAACATTCACTTCAATTTTATTTTCATATATTCCATTAAAGTCAGTTTCAGTTTTCCATCAAAGCTAAACTGCCAATAACTGAACTATTTACATGTAAAGTTACAATCTAACTGCTTTCCAAGATTAGTAGGATGTACTCATAGAATTAGATTCATGTTTCAAATCAATAATGTTAGCAACTATTCGAAATGCGGGTTATGATAATGTAAAGTTCATCTTATACCTGTTTAGTGAAGAATTTAAATCTCGTATTTTATATATTGTTAATAGTATAGACGGTTGAGCCGCAACACTTCAGGGATGTAGAGATGTTATCGTCATTTATTATTACGAACTATAATCATCATGTTTGTTATTTGAAATGGTGTTACTTTAGTCTGCGTTAGATTGCTATGCATCATAGATCAAAAACATCAAATGATAATTTGAGAAATTGTAACAATACAAAGTTTTACCTAGTAGATAATTATTATTATAAAAATTTAATAAACAACAATCGTTTAAAAGTTTTCTGTCTAACTAAATAATGGAAAACGGACAAATTTATTTAATAATAGTGGCAACAATGAACACAATCGGAGATTTAAATATTGTATCATTCCTTCGTCTCGGTTTAAGTGTAAAAGTTTATGAACCAAGGACGGGATCATTTTTATTGTTGAACAATATATCTTGAAACCATTTAAATGTTTATGTTGTCAAATTATAAACTAAAAAAATATTTTTATAAAACACAACTATATTTGGAATTCATCCGTGATACATTAATTGTATTGTGTTATTTTTACATGCATGCACCAGTTACCGCTTATAAGTTTTTGAGCTCTGTAAAATCATAATATAGTTTGTAGCGTAATATAAGCAAATAGTTATTTAAATTGATCTATGAAAGTTAACTAATTTACCTATATGGTCTGTGGTTTCAACACCATAATGTGCCTGATGCTTGTGTAAATTATTGCAAATTACCTTATAAAATTGATTGCAAATATTAAAAGTGTTGTAAAGCCTTATTCCCTTTACCGAATGAGCCAGTATAGTGATAAACTTGATAAACGTATTTTAATGTTACTTCTGTTAATATTATCATGAATAACTGTGTAAGTTTATGTATGTAACATTAAGAATATACAATTTCTGTACTATAAAGAGGTAAGACAATCTCGGCATAAGAAGAAATAATATCGGTTGAAAGTGTTAAAATTTATCGCCACAATCTAATCAAATTACTTTGAATAATAAGTATATATACTATTAATTTCGTAAAACCTTGAACTAAGTAAGGTACGTTTCCTTATGTTTTGTTTTCTTTATTTTAGTAAAGAGAATTTTACAATTTAGGTATATTAAATTTCGAATATGTTCATTAAAACCAAGAATTTTGTTTTGGTTCAGTTTCATTTTCTAATAATGGTTATTCTTACAGAAAAAACAAGGTTCACACATATGTTTCAAAGAGTTAACTACAACAATATGACCATAATTATTTAGATAAGCGATGTACCTTTCATCGATTTCTATTACAGATCTATCAACATTTGCGCTGGTACACAAACCCGTCAGAGCAGCGATGGATAGTGCGCATATTATTCATTGTCCCCATATACGGATGCTACAGCTGGATATCTCTATTGTTCTTTATGGGAGAATCTTATTACGTCTATTTCTTCACAGTTAGAGATTGTTATGAAGGTAAATTGCAACTTAATCCTACTTATATAAAATTCATTCATGAATACACCTAAAACTCAGAATGATAATGATTTTTTATTATGATACAACAGCATTTATTAGATGTAAATAATTTAATGTTAAATTGAACATTGATGTTATATGCATCTGTACTCTGAACAGTGGATACGAAGTTATTTATATGAAGCTATTTTAATGCATTGTAAACAAGTTTGACGTATTAACACGAAATCATAACACGGCTGCCGTATTCATTGCAATATATAAACTGCAATAACTAAATATTTGTTTAAAACTAATCTGTTAGAATTCCCCACTAGGTCTTCAATTAATTCCTCGATACAGTACAATATATTATGCAACTGACCGCATCCTTGGCCTAGTGGTAGCGTTATGTTTCAACCAAGAGGTCATGAGTTCGGACCTTATTAGATACAAATAATGATTAATGTCTGATATAATGTATAATGTAATTTCTAAGAATTAACATCTGGCAAAATAATAATAATAAAATACGCCTTTTCTTTCATGTGGTCAGGTTTTTGAATATGAATTATTAAGGGTTTAAGGTCTATTAACAAACTTATGTAGTAAAAAATAGATAGTTTAGAACATAAAATAGATTTTTGATACTGCCGTCGACATCAGAACACGTCCACGACAAAAATATTATCATTGAAAGTCCTACGAGTATATGTATATGATACACATTTTTACTTTGAGACGGTAGTTAGAACTAGCTAACAATTAAACTCCAAGTTTTTAAAGCTAATAAAAGCTAGTTTATTAAACCTCTTTATAAGAGCTTTTTAAATAAAACTGAACCACATACAATAAATAAAAACGTTTATAAGAAACTTGTACTGTACAAGGTATATGTACAGCTTTATGCCCTACTTTATCAGTCTAATTAATAACGGTTCAGATTGAATTTATTTTTAGTATAGTACGTTTGAAGTTTGGTTCCGTATCTGTTCCATTAACTAAGTAAAGTTGCATAAAACAATTCTAATCTAATTACCTCTAATGGAGTGTGTTCCGCTAGTAGGTGTGCTCCGTATGTTTTTCTAATGAATTTAAATTGCACAGTGTGTACATGTGTAACCTCATTTTATGTAATCACGGATATTAATGTAGGTTCGTTTGAGGCGAGTACATTGAATACTATTTCCCGCAGTGTTGTATGATTTAATTGGTGTTGCATTTCACCCGAGTATTCGACATGACTAGATTTAAGTTTTAGTTAGTTTAGTGAGAGGAAATAAATACTAGTATTAATATCGCAGCTAAGATTGAATGATGACACAACACAAAACCTCTTACTCTACAGGCGATTGAGCCCTTTTAAATAAGACAAAAATCCCTTTCTGTACTAAAATTGTTAAATGAATAAAAGAAGTCGCCAAAATTCAAAACTGTTCCTTATTTGGAAATGCGATGAGTGAAAATCTGTTTTTTTTTAAATATAAAGGTTAAAGTTCTATATGTAAGTTTCATATGTAGGCTCCGACTCGATTTTTATTTAAATTCTATAGCCAAAATATTTTAAAACAGAATTAAACTACACTATTAACAAAGGTTTGATAAACATAAATCAATACGTCTGAATAAAAAAACGCAGACTTGCTAAGCGTATTCAAACAAAAGTGCTTTTAAAAACTATTTTCGTGTCTAAACATATAACACGTCTCGTTTGAATGTTGGTAAATACATATACGTCTGTACTTTCACTACAAATACAAGTTCTGCACAAGCGGATAATGACGACCTTCCTCAAAGACTTGAGAATGACCATCAGAATGAATCACGTTACTGGGGTTTTACATCTTGAGTTGACTTGTTGATGGCCAAATTATATTTGGAACGACAAATCTGCAACTTGCGAAGATTTTTATTTATAGAATAAAATACAATCTCATATTTATGCGAGTATAACATATTCAAATAAATTTTGGTTGTATTCGTTAAAATAGTCTTTTATGACATTGGATGATTTAATAGTAAAAACTATATTGACTGACGTACTATTACTTGCTCGATAGCACAGTAGAGGTGAAAGAATAAAAAAGTGCACAACTGTAATACAGTGTTCACACGTTATTTTTGATGTTTAATCATCTAGGTATATCGAATTCAAGTGACGTATAATTTTTAGTCGAATTAAATGTACAGAATTCATGAATTTTTGAAAAATTTTGACTTCATGTCGAAGACGTAACTGCTCAAATGTGCTTTAAGCTCGTTTGTTATTACAGGAAATATTCCAGTTATTAAATTGCACGTGTCTCGTTCCAGCTTTCGTGATCTATAGTTTCCTGTCGCTTTGCTATGAGTACCTGGGCGGTGAGGGTAACATAATGTCGGAGCTGCGCGGACGTCCGGTTCGAGCCTCGTGCATGAACGGCACGTGCTGCCTTTCCGGCGCCACCTATACCATTGGCTTCCTAAGATTCTGCAAACAGGCGACTCTACAGTTCTGTCTTATCAAGCCAGTCTGCGCTTTCGTTATTATATTCTTGCAGGTAATTATGGATAAAGTAACAAATATTATAATCTTACAACTGGCTTAGTGGTATACGTATTGTATTTAGCTGATGATCACGTTTCGCATTTCGGGGAAACGTTATAATACGATAATTTAAACAGGTTAACAGACAGTCCTAAAGGAAGGTATTCAGACGTAGAAATGCCCATATCGCACTGTGGCCATAAGGAAAATACGGAATAGTATGGCATTAGTTAAAAAATACGAAATAATTTGGCATAGTTATATAAATGACGTTGTAGAATGATATTCAATATGTTTCAACCTGAAAACGATGTCATTATTTCTACATCTCTAACGTCATCATTTCCTTATATGAAGAACAAAGAAAGAGAGATCTGTTGAATTGTTTGTATAAAGTGTACATAAATTTTTATTAATGCCAATAGTATTCTGATAACAATGTTTTTAATCAGCGATGCCACCAACGTCAGTAGTTATTACAACGACTATTGCACGTGTGTAAATATTCTTTTATATTTATAGCCTAAACTGTGTAACGTGTAATATGTTAAGTTTTTGATCGTAGTTAAATTAGTTAAATAGATTTAGGGAATGTCCAAATTCCATTTTTCTAATCTTTCTAATGAGTAACTGACCGAATTCTCGTAATCTAAATGAAGTTTAATGACGTTTAAAACCGTTACGTCTGTTGCAACAACATAGATTTTAAATAGATATTAGTAGTTTATATTGTTTTGATAAGTGTCGGATCACAAGTATTTGAATCGCATTGTTGCTGACTGCTCGAAATAAATTGAGTTCGATGGACTCATATTGTATAATATAAATTATTAAATGACTACGTCTTCTGTGTTTCGCTTAACACGTCCTTTCTAGTGGATTTTCGCGATTTGACAATGAGGGACATTAAAAAAACATCATATTTAATGCTTTGGTCTTATTTACTTCGTTTGCAAATCATTAACTTATCTTATCGTGGTCAGATAAAGTGTTCTGGAATGAATTTAATCTTTTGATATTAGTCAAACTAATGAAAATTTGACTATATATGTCTAGATATAAGTTGTTTTAGAAACGTGTACTGATAGTTGTCTTATCGTCTTATGGACTGATCATAAAAAGAAACATGCATATCGAGTTTTTCATAGCGTACTTTTGGTAAACTCGATTATAAAATCCACAAAATCATACTATTTTATCGCTGACGAACCAAATAGGTTCTCAGAGTGCTAGGAGGGAAGACCTCTCCGACTTTTCGACATATCTGCAGTCCGCAAGGCCTGGGGTAGCGGTTACGAACCTAGCATGGCATTGTTTTATTGGGTAAAAATATATTACGTAAACATTTAAATTGCTAGTAAACTCCAGTAATGGTCACATCGTTTCTTGAAAAAATGACTATTTAATGATAAAACTTATCTAAAGAAATCTATGTAGTTATGATAACGCTAATGAGTCACTATTATTGACGCCTCTATAATTCCTGCGGTTTTATTTCGTATAATTTTATCTCTTTATCAAATCGATCGAACAAAATAACGACGCTGATTTCCAACTGGGACGTTTTTTTATACGATAGGAACGCAAACGAGCAAACAGTACTAGACCAGGAGATCTAGGTCGACATAGTAAAAGTTTATAATAATTAACGTTCATATTTTACATTTATCAATTTAAATAAGCAATCAATTTGAACTCTCGACGGTTCTACTTAAAATGTATAAAATATCCGCTTTAAAAAAATCCCTTGTCTGAACAAGGTCTCAAAGACCATATTATTTATTGGAAAAATACAACTATCAATTCACTGTAAATAAGAATTGCACGTAATTTGTAAACTAATACTCTTGACTCTGGATATTTTATTTTTATTAATATTATCATGCTTTAAGGCAGAGTGGTAATATATAATTCAAGAAAAATAAAAAGTAATTAATTTTAATTGTTTATTTTTATTTTATTATTTAGTCGGCCGGTCATTACCACGATGGTGACTGGTCCCCCAATGGTGGTTACATCTACATCACCATCATCTACAACTTCTCTGTCAGTCTTGCGCTCTACGGCCTTTTCCTTTTCCTTGGCGCTACGCGAGAGATGCTCAAGCCTTTCGATCCGGTCCTCAAGTTCTTCACCGTTAAATCGGTCATCTTTTTGTCGTTCTGGCAAGGTAATTATGATGTTCTTATATCAAAACACTCAGTTTATTAAATTTATATTAAAGTTTTAAATGAGAAAATAAGTTTACGCTTTCTATTTTACTTTATTTATATAATTCCTTAACCAATTCCGTTTTATTTTGTGCAGACGTCTAAACACTGATTCTTTTTTAAATGCAAATTATGCCGAGGCGCACCGTTAGTATTGTAAAAATTTTTTGCGAGATATTAAATTATACCTATAATTAGATCAGAAAATTATATTCTATGCGAATGTATTCTATATGTATGTAGTTAAATTAAATAAAAGTCTTAATATTTTTTACTTATTTCATTAAAGTATGAAATTGCGTAATTTAGAAATGAAAGCTCATATATCTTAAATTGTATAATTTCACATTTATTACAGACTTTCTAAAAAATTGTTCTTTTACGTATGATACCA
>JAOSYY010000014.1:9137361-9197624 GCA_025727935.1 Hebomoia glaucippe
TGTTGACTTTTTGATTATCATTTCTAAATAATGTTAACATTAAGAGAGCTTTATGCTATCTTCTTGCCGAACGGGTAGGTTTTATAATTTCCATAATGACTCAGTTACAGAAGCCTTAAAGATTTACGACAGCCATTATTTGTTTTGGTTTATTTTCTTTCAGATGTCACTTCCCACCTGCCTTATGAGAAACTATAAGCTCTGCCATAGCTGTGCTCTGCATGAAGTGCATTGCTGTTCGTTGTCTATGTGCCTTTGTTACACAGACTAAGGCGATTTTAAACTAGCTTTGAATGTGCTTCTTCAGTCATGTTAATAATAACCTTATTCGAACATTCTTAGGCTTAACTCTTAGAAAATATTTAAGAGTTGTTTCTCAAGTCCGTTTGTAGTCTGTGTCGAAGGTATTAATAATTTTATGTACGTTAACCCCCACGCTGTTATGTTACTTGCGACTGAATCATCATAACGCAAATAATAAAAATATTTTATTAATAAAAAAATTATATATATTCTTTTTAATTTAACTTTCTATTGCCAGTAACATAAATTCCAACCGAGCATGGAAATTTTATTAAGAATGATATTTTGTCTATTTCATCGATTTCATAATGCTGAGTATAAAACTATTGGTTGTTTTAAATTTTATCTATGGAATCAGCTCGTGAAATATTCGACTTCACTTGCATGCTATCATTAGGTTTTACTTTGTTATTCATAAGCATGTAAACTTGATTGAGATTATTGCTAGTGTTGGTATTATTTTTGAAAATATTTTTATTTTTAAAATTTACAAAAAAAATACTGCTAAGTGCTATGAAAAGCTCTGATGAATGCATAAGTGGAAAAAAAATAAAAAGTCAATAAAATGAAAACAAAAATCGATTTTCGGTGCTCGGTCGTAAGAACCTTTAGTTAATATAAGTCTTTTATTTTAGTTTTAGATATGTTAAGTAAACGGTTATTGATTAGTCCGAACATCAATACTAATATGAAATAATTAAAATTTGGGCCGCATGTATTTAATGTATATTACGCTTTAAACATAACTTATTCGGACTAATCATTGCCATATAGAAGTCATACTTTTTTATATTTACTGTGCTTAGATTTAGGACCGTAGGCGGGCAAAAACTTGACTCAACAGAAAATTCAACTTCACTTTTAACTTGGCAATATTAATCTGAGGTACAATTTTAAAAACATCTATTACTTTACATTTTTATAAATGTAAGATATTCTATCATTTTTGTTACAAAGTATATTAAAAATACCTGAAATTAAAAAAAAATCTTAATATTTTCAATATTTGCGAGAGGGAAATGTTATAATTAAATGATCAAACTTGCCTTCCTGCGGTACCCATCTTATTACAATACGTTAATGCGGATTTTTCACTCGTAAGTTTTCTTTTACCTAAGGGATAAAAGTTGACATTTGACATAATGTAACACAACTGTCAAATTTCAAAATACCGCGGATAAAATATATCTAACATTTGAAAAATCACAGTTAACGTATTTTTTTTTTTATTTCTGTGATTATATTTGTTCTTGTATCTATTTTTTATTACGTATTAAAGGATTTAATCCCATAGTTAAAGCTAGGCTTGTATCTAAAACGAATGTATACAGGTTTATTTTTTAATTGTTGGGCATTTGTTCATCGATGTTCACGAAGCGAATTTTTATTTTGCCAAAGACAGGCTCCTCCGATGTCAAATTATCTGGCTTTGTATGTAGCCGTCTTGTATAGATATTATATTTTGTTAGTTAAGTTTTGTATTCGATTTTTGAACTTAAATAATGCTTATTAACGATATCGATATCTTTTTACGTTTTAGCTTTAAGTCTGTCAATTAGATTTAATTAATATCTTGTCCTGCGTTTCTCTAATAAACAATTCTGTCTGTAAGAATTTTATTTTATTTAAAAATCAGTTCAAGATATCTTCGTATCAATGGTAAGTTAAAAACATACGCTTTTTTATTCAGTTTGCTGCATGCTTATAAGTTTGTGCTTGTATATTGTTTAATAATAAATAATTTTTGCTTTTTAGCACTATGCAAATGTGAAAGTTACGTTTATTGCACGTGAAGTGTTTAGTTTTTGAAAAAACTAAGAGTACTGCATTTAGTTTTATATCAAGTTATATGCTTAAAAAAGTACAAATGAGACCAGCATAATATCTGAACAAAATTTTCTTAAAGAACATCGTGTTTGTAACAAAATATATTTTAAAATCATTTGTTCTCTTAGAGATGACATGCAAGCACATTGTTCTTAACTAACTGTTAATGATATCTACTACTATAATGTGTAATTTTTCGTATCTAAATGTGCTATGGTGGAAGGGGTAGCTTGTATTTGAAAGAAATAAATATTAAACTATGCTTTGAAAAGAAGCTTTTAATGTAGATTTTAAGAGGTGAAGTTCAAAATTTATCGCCTTTGTAATATATTTGATTTTTATAATACAGTAACAAAAACGCAACGACATAAATTAATGTATTCGTCATGACGTCATAAATGAATAACTGAAAATTCGTGTTCATAATCGAAGACTATATTATATCTGCTTATAAGTATTAAATGTTTTAATCCATCAAACGTGTTTAGTGATGCGTGGAACTGGAGTTGGCAAACGTAGTGACGAAGGCGCCGCCCTAGCGCCACGACCACCGCCGCAAAGGGTCGCCACCATCAGCCAAGCGACCAACTATCACGAAAAGACAACCTTACTAAGCTCTGATGATGAATTTCAATGAATTATATACCGCAAGGAAAGCCATTAAACAAAAAAGAATAGCAAAAGTCCTATATAATCGATGATCCAAATTTAATTCACATATAGACCGATTATAATATGCCTTATGAAACGATTTTCGTTTTTTTGTCCTTAACGATAATATAGATGCTACAATCTACCTGTATGAATAAAGGTGAATTATGAAAATACGTATAAAAATTTTCTTGACTCCGATTTGTAAACTTTAAATTAATTATTGATGACAGGCATAAAAATCACCATGTTATCATTGTTTTTGTCATTCATACTATATTTAAATTTATGTGTATTTTTAAACATTTTATGTAAGTACCACATGTTAAAGGATTTTAAGGATTATTGATGGTATATGAAATTCGGATGTTAATGTTAGTCGTTGTATTTTAATATTGTTTTCGTGATATTATAAAAAACCACTTAATAATCTTTCTAGCACAGACGATAGATAAATAAAAAAATACGATGTTCCAATGTAAAGAGGATTCAATGACGACTTTGGCGCGAAAAAAATATTTAATAAAATATGTAGAGTTAGTTATGCTAATTAAAAAAATAAGAATGTACAAACTATGGTTATATTTATAAAGTATATTTTCTTAGATTTTCATTTTTTTTCTTCGATTTATATTAATTTAAAATATAATAATATTTATTCAAATTTGAAAAATAGCACTAGGTATAACGTTTGTTTTTAATAATGTATACATAAAAATGAGAGTTTTATCAATGTGTATTGTGTACAGATAAAATATGCAAATGCAAAATATTACCGATAAATACTTATGTAATACTCTTTTATCGATTGTTATCTAAAGTACATTACCTGAAATAAGTGTACATACAGAAAAATGTTCAACTAAAAATAATATTTTCTTCGAAAGACAAATAGACCCTTATAGATAGTTGAATTACATAAAGAGGTTCGCTTTGAAACAACACTGCATTGCTTCGCCGTCCAATTTTAATACTTTCCATTTTCGATTTTTAAATACCTACAATATATTTTTCAAAATATTAAATTCACTGAATGTTAGTCAGGTCTTTGTGAAAATGTCTAAATGTTTATGTGACATGCGTCTTATATAAATTAATTATTGTAATTAAGAATTAATTAGATATAATTACGTATTTTCTTTTAATTATATTAAGATATAATAAGAAAAATGCACATGAGGCTTCCATATAGTAGGAATGCTTTTGGTCTCCAGAGGAATATCAAAATTGAAAAGGCAAAAAGAAAATACATTTTGTCTATATGTACCTCCATAGGAGTTTTTCAAGATGACCGGGGATCTCAATATTATTCCTTGTTTAATAACATTCTACGGCGGGTTCATATTTTTAAACTTTACCTTAGTTCAGATGTGTTTTCAAGAAAACTTTCAGAAAACATATAAAATGCAAGAAAATAATATTAGCTAGTTATCGAATTATTGTAATTTATATACGAACCCGAATTAACTGACGTAGCGCTTTGTGTAATCGCTATACAAAATTTAAATTCTACTAATAATTTATCTATGTGCAACTTGTAATTGTCGATGAGTATCATTAAATATGTATTTAAATGTATATAAAAACATATAGATTTGTTATTTAATGGATGTAGACAGTGATGATCCTTCCTATTCTTTTTAGCCCATTTGCTTATTTCACACACATAGAGTCAATTAAGAAATTTGACGTTAAAATTGTAAGCGTATTAAATAATCATCATTGTAATGTTTTATGATAGACGTGTAAGAATCTGTTCGAAATGAAATTATTTTTGTAAACAAAGATAACAGTTATAATTTTTATTTCAGGACAAATAATGTTAGATATTTCATATTATGAATATGTTTTAGTCCCAAGTTTTTAAGAGCATAAATAAATGATAATATTTAAATAAATAATTTATCGTTTTATTATGGGGCTGGGCTAAATAAAACTCTTGGAATGAATTACTTTTTTATTAAAAATATATATACAATTGCATCATTAGTTTAAAATTAGGTACACGAGTTATTGCTATATCTTCAGTGTAAGTGATTGTTTAAAACAATAAAATATATTATCATTATCGATGTCTTATGAATTAATAACAATTTTACAACGTACAATGATTTAACATAATAATATTTTTTGTGTATACTTTCAAAAATGGACCAAAATAGTGCTCTTATAACATGTATAAAATACCTTATAATTTTAATTTCTGCAGAGAATAAGAAAATTCCGAAAAAGGATATGCGAGGATAGTAACTATAGTTCATACCGATTTCGATTTAAAACTTAAAATAAACGTTTTAATCATTGACTATTAGTTGATCTATAGCCGTTTTGCGGCAGTCACGTTTCAATTTAACTAAATTAGATATTAACGAATATCTTAAGCTAAATTGTGAAATATTATTATATGTATAGGCAATAAAAAATTACAATAATATTTATTTATATAACAATACGTAAATCAATAATTGTATGACAAAGTTGCAAAGATTCCGTCATGCATCAGTGAAAATATAAATAACAATGGATATATTTTGATTTTAACAAGCTACAATCATCGCATATCCTTTTTAAGGAAATAAAGAGTTTAAAAGTATAGTTAACAAGAAAAGCAGTGGACTTTTACAAAACAAATATATTGTTGATCAAGATGTTTTCATTAAGGTTCAAGATAAGTCGAAATCTTTAAAATAATTTTATAATTATGCCAAGAGTAACTGTTGTACTTTTTAGAAAGAGAGAAATAACGATTTTTAATACTAGTTACCTAAAAGGTTTACTACGTGTTATGCTTTTCATAACAGCCACAGATTGTAACCGAGACGAAAACGGATGGAATACAGATAACTACGCTTACCGCAATTTAAAGATGATGTCGGTTACAATCCATAAATCCTTAGCTACTCTAAGGAAATAAATGTTGCGCTAACGCTACAAAGTATTCGGTACAGTTTTAAAATCGTAAAAGACACAATGTGCGCGTAATATAAAGGCATCTAAATCACCGTTTCTTAGCTAAGCTACTCTAATAAGAGAAATAGAAGAGATATGCAAAAATTCACAACTTATTATTTATCGTCACAACTTTTAACGAGCGATCATTCTGTCGTCTGAATGTCGTTCATTAATTATATTAAATAAATATTTAGTTTTCAAGGGTGAAAAATAATTTAGAAATAGATTATATTGGGCTCGTCGACCGTAATAAAGACTTGGGTTTGGAAACTTATATAAAAACTTTAAGACTAATTCACTCACAATATGATGCCATCAATAAAACGCAGTTGTACAGCGCTGATTTGGCGAAGGCACTGAAACCGGCCATGACCTAATTAAATAAAATTTCCTTTTCTGTAATTTAAAAATGTTTTGGAAAATTTATTATAAAGTCGTACTGTCTAACAAAATGAACTTCCTCAGGACGAAATCAAGTGTTAAATCAATTCTAATTAAACGAAGTAAGGTTAACGTTATTAGCAGAGATTTTATCATGCTATTGATGCCAATCTCCGTAGTGCATCAAATCAAAAGAAAATATTTTTATCAAGACTTTTACTTCGACCGTTTGTTCATTATTAAACATTTCCATACCATTATCCAATCACTAGGGAGACGTATAAATTGAATATAGTGACAGATATTAATAGAGCTAGTACCTACAGAGGAATATATTTATAGGAGAAACTTTGAGCAAAGACATAACATATCTTAGGAGTTAGATACCTATTTAGTAGAAAAATAGCAACTCGGTAAGTATGCAGTATGCTCGCTTTTGAAAATGATATACCTCTACTTACGTATATGTACAGTATATCTTAAATATATATGCTACTAAAAGAAGTTGAAATTGTGAAATATTTATAAAGCGTCATATTTACATAATATGAATAAGAAAGTTTGCGACAATATCAACTAAGATCACAATCGACTTCTCTCTCATACCCATTCCTGACTTCGCCAAACTACGTAAGTACTACATAGTTTTTATAAATGGATGTGCTTGAACGCTTCGCAATATGGCATAAAAGCTACATAACTTTATAACACGTTAATAACAGCGAATTAGGAACAAATACTTACCTGATGTTTTCTCATTTTATTTACCTAAAACTGCTCAAATACCATTAGCAAAGTGTATCACTAGCCTTACTTGAAAGTTTATATTGCAAACTTGAAAATATATTACATGTGTCGTATATCAAATTAACACGACTTTTAATAATGTATCTAAAAGTAATTTTCATTTTTCAGTAATTGATTAGTTGATTGTGTACATTTTATTGGTATCAACTACAATATATAAATAAAAGAGGATTATTAATTGCGATATTGTTTCGATATATACAGTACTAACTTCTACCAGGCTTCCCTCGCGTTCATTTTGATTTTTACAACTTGGGTTACATTATGGGATTTTCACTAAGGATCTCAAATTTCTTTGAAAGTATAATATAGCCTACAGCCTTCCTCGATAAATGTACTGCATCTACTAAGACTGAAAGAATTTTTCAAATCCGACCAGCGATTCCTGAAACTAGCATGTTCAAACAAACAAAAAAAAAATTACTTTATAATATTAGTATATATTCAATTACGTATAGCATAGTCAACTAAAAAATTACCTGTAAAAGTTGCCTTTTAAAAAATGGTCTAGAAACGGCAATCGTTTTATTGTTGGTTTTAAGTCAAATATTGGGGTTAACTTATAGTAGTAGTAGCTTTTTGAATAAAAATTTTGTTGAACAATCTCTAAGGTTAAGAATATGAAAAAGTATATCGTGTTAAAAGTACCTACTGTTTTGGTATTTAAGTGTAGTATTAGCATCAGGTGAGAATATATGAAAATTCGTGATACCGAATATACTTATTTAGTTATAAAAATCACTTTAGTAGAAATCTCATTGTTGGTACACAGACGCTAGATTTTTAAAAAGATACCAAGTTATTAATATGATATTTATTTTAAAAATATGTGTTGTGACGGACATTTGTTTATAATTAAACTTAATTTATATTGCTGTCTCTCTGATTTAAACAGAGCCATATTTATTAGCCGATCAAAATAAGTAATTATAATATACGAATTCCACGTGAAATCATGAATTATTTTTCCTTTCATCCTATCTCTGGCATATTATCCACTTAATTAAAGTTAACTTTGCGCGTGTATCTAAGTAATAACCTTATAAATATTGTAATTCTCTGACCAAGTGCAGATAAAAATAAATCTAAATTCAACTCCTATATTTATAATTTTGAAGACAATGACTTCAAGAGTGGACAGAGCACATAAATATACCGATATTAGACCACTAATTAAATATTTTTGTCTAGCACAGACGTATGCGTAGTAGGAAGCACGTATCCGCAGCCCTGGAGTCAGCTAAATTATTCTCATTGCACTAATTCTTGCAGACAGCAGCTAGGATAATGGCCGGATGAATCATCGTCGAATTGTACGATGCTACGAACACCTCTGTATCGCTCGTGACCTGAAGTTATAAAGTGGTTATAGATGGAATTTTGCTTTGTACATCAGACATCTTCTAAGCCTAGTTCTGAAATAAAGTTACAAAAGACGTTAGCTGAAAATAATTAACGTATTTTTAGGTACCTACGTATTCCTAAGTGAAGTATTCCTAAGTGCTTATAATTTATTTAAAAGACTTTTGGATGAATTGCACTGCATTGATTCTGGAAAAAGGGTTCATTCGAATAAGCATTATAAAATTTGAATTGGTATGAAAATTCTCTCATTTACCTGGGAATTCATATGTACATTTTTCTAGATTGAATGATCATTAACACTAATTCTATGCAGTTCCAAACTAGCGATTCACCCCGGTTTCGTACGGACGCATTATTCTACTTGTCGATAAGATGAATTCAGCTTATAAACACTTACCGTAAAATATATTTAAAACAGTAAAAGTCTTATCACAACACATGGCGTGATTTAGAAGAAGTAAGCGGTAAAAAAGACGGACGTAGACAGCAATCATATTATTTATATATAAGAATATTGAGTAGTTATCAAAGTAATATATTCATTAGAAATAGAAAGCTCTAGCATATAATTTATAAGAAGAATATTTGGATAAAACTATTAGATGTGTCTGTTTTATGCGCCTATTCAAATAATACGATTAGTAACTATAAAAGCAGAAAACATATTGACCTATATAAAACGAATAAGGCTGTCATAACAACGAAAGGGAAATTTCAATCTGTTGGGCGGGCGACAGTGTAGATATATCAAGATGAATTTATCTCTCTAAGAAACTCCGGAATCTTATTGAATATCATTGTATACGGAAAATACAATCAGAATTTCTCCAATTTGTGTAAATAAGTGAATATTCTATCTTAATCTTGTTTTATATTTTTATAGATGTACTTATCTTAAATCGACTAAAAAACAACTTTTACAGAAATCTACCCGCCGCGCCGCTAATGGTATTTTAAATATCTCCCAAACAGCCTCAAAGGCTTTAATTTAAACTCGCTTAAAAGCATTAAATATCGTAAAGGTAAAATGTCCATGGGATTATCTTTAATCTGTTTATGTATTTTTCTGTGTTCAGATGTCTATAAGCCTCTTAGCTGGACGGTTTGTTTCCGAGATTAGTTATCGGCTTTGCATGCTTAAATCGATATTAGTCTAAAACTGTACATCGCAGACATAGAGGTATAAATAAATCAAAATAAAGGGTAAAATATTATATAAAATTTAGGATTATAAATAAAAGGAATTAACTTTGAAAATAAAATGATAATCAATGACCTTAACACAATGGTGGTGATTCCGAATGATTGTCACATGGATTCTGGATCCCACTGCACTGTTGGTATCGTCCATGAACATCCACCTCTAATAACAAATTAAAAATAAAAAGAAGATAAAATAATAACAAAGCTCTTCTTATTTAAACACAGAATATTTGCATGGTCTCGTTTCATCTCATTATGCTAACAGTAACAAGAATGCAAAACAATAATTTGTTTACGAACGCTTAATATTGACAGGTGACTTTAAAAGCTGCCTTCTTCGTTTTGACTGTTTGTCTACATGGCCGCCTTATCATTTCACGTTTAAAACTCGTGGTCTTACCTGTGGGGTGTCCTGTTCGGGGATCCGGGGGGTGAGGAAGCAGGTGAAAGTGCGGGGGTAGCAGGGGCAGAGGCGGCTCGTCGGCGAGAGTACTCCGTACCACCAACTGCCATTGCTGTGCCCCCACCGACTGGGTCCGTCACGCGCGTCACGCATAGACCGGACGTCGAACGACTTGGTCGAGACGGAGCTGTAATACGATTGTTAGTGAAGACAATCATAAAAACTTGATTACAATGATGATAACCTTAATTGGTAAAGAAAACATGGGAATAAGGTGTGTAGAAACCAAATTGCTATTCAGGACTAAACTAATCATCGACCAGTCTTATTTTCGGCCAGGATAACACAGAACGGGGACAGATTGCATAATTTGTGGTGGTCATTGAATACAAAAACCTTCTTTCGTGTTTATGATAAAAAACATCAGCTATTGCTATATACTGGTGGCTAAGTGCTACTTAGTAAAATGTTTTATAAAGTTAAAAATTCTTCGTCATAAATTATTTTTCACTACGAATATATTTCTCCCTTGAGGGTCGCACTGCTATAAGTTCTTACTTTACATTTATGTGACCGTTTTTTCCTCTGAATACACTTTTAACAAAATTGTTTTTTATACAGCGGAACTTAAATTCGGAGCAATCAAACGAGTAAGCATGTTTAAAATTAGAATGCTAAGAATACTATGAAATACTTGGAATTTTAGGATAATAATTAATTAATGGAACTTACTGCCCGTATAACTGTAAAGACCAGCTGGTGAAGACCTTGGCCGATATCCTGAAGCCGTGGAAGTGGTGGAAAGTGTGGAAGGAGATCGCTTTAACCCGGGGGATTCCGAACCGGGTGCCGTAGAAGGACGACGAGGCCGCGGTTGCCTCTTGGAGCCTGTCCTACATACACCTAAAAAACAAAAATATACAGGCATAGTTCACACAAAATACGAATTTAAAATAAAGTCGTTATACTTTAAAGTATTTCGTTTGTCGAATAGAGAGTAGATGTTGACAATAATTACATACTCTATTTATTTATCTCTTTATATATCAAAATAACCAAAATAATTACCACATACAGTGTTACTTATGTCACCTCATTAAAATATTTACTTGCTGATTAGCAAATTAGACGCACGTGTGCTTTAGAATATGTAGTTTACATTTAATATTAAACCACGTTAAAGTTGAATAAAATTGCTTGATGTTTAGTAATTTTAGACGTAGACGTTTAATAAACGTAGACGTTTTTAGACGTTTAATCGATCACAATACATGGTAGATTTTAAATTCAATTAATACATATTTGCGTCTAATATTTTATTTTAAAATTTCGTGTAACCGTAAAACTAAGGATAAAATATGTTAAAATTATTTAATATTTACCTATTCCCTAAATGATACACTACATAATGAAATATGAACAGATCTTACCGACCTGTCGGGCACTGCCTGCCCATCGCGCATTTGCCCTCACAAATAGTTCGTTGATTCAACATTGTTTGGTAAGAGTCTAGCATTACGCGACATTCAGCGAGATCTCTATCAGCAAGTGCCAAAGACGGATATCTTTCTTTTAACCGCCGCCTTTCCTAAAAATAAAATATTTTTACGAAGGGTAAAACGATGTCAGCTCTTAAGTAAATAAGTTTATCTATACATCTATAAAAATAAATAAAGCTGGACCGCCTTTTACTAAATACATATTGAAGTATACACGGTACATATAAGAAAATAACATTTTTTTTAGAATTAAAGTGTTTGTTCCGGCTAATGTCTCAAATGGCTGGATCGTTTTTGACGGGATTTCAATAGTAGGTAGCTGGTAGCGACTTAGGCTACTTTTATTGTATATGTGCTATTTATTTTTATTAGTATAAATAATAAAAAAACGTTCCGCGCAGACGATGTAGAGGGTACAGATATTTTACTATAAAAGTCAGTTCTCGTTTACTCAAGTGGAACATGGGCCACATATACATAGTATGTCCCAGTCACTGATAACTTTTCTTTAAGGCAAGTAGATTGGTTGTTTATGCCCAGTTCAAAGAAAACGTCGTCTTTGTCTTATTTGTCCGGGATTCGAAAAAGGTCTGGTCCTAGAGATTGCGCATATCGTTGAATCGTAAAAGCATATAAGTATATAGCTAACGAGTCCTTTTACCAACTAATACACAGTTAATATCAGACTTGAGTAGGGTCGTGGCGAGGACAATAACCTATATTACTCATTTTCGATGTAATTCGCGACATGGAGTTGCAGAGTTTAAAATCAAGTCTCATTATTTGGTCCTGTAATTTATTTCAATCGCTAATATAAAGTGCCGTTATAGAAAATATTAGACTTTTATAATAAGAATTAGATCCCGGTAAGAGTTGTTATCCACCATTATCTGCATATATAATCATTACGCAATAGAAACCAAAGATTTATTAGTTTAATTAATGATTGCGCTGTCAGATTGTGGTTGAGCCTCCCCCATAATGACATCGCTAAACGTTGATCATCGAAATGGAAATAATTATCGATGCGCAGAGCTTTTAATCATCAGCTTTCAATCAAAAATTTAAATTATATCAATAATTTTGCGTAATTGTTAATTATATTTAGTGATTACCACACTTTTATCATTCATTTATGATGGTAAAAATTATTTTAAAGCCAATTCTAATGAACGTTCCATATGTGTTATGTATGTATATAAAGTAAAATTTAATGGACAATTAATTAATTACATGTTACTCAGGTTACATGTTAGTATAATTAAATTTATAGAAGTCTTTTAGCTAAAATTATCATGTTCTTTTTTTTTATTCTTTCCGACCCTCATTAATATTAGAGTATCTGGTTTTTGTTTTGGTTACATAAAGAAATAAGACATGTAAGATTTAATTAATAATAAAAGCTTGAAACGAAAAAATAATTAGTGTATGGATACATCGATCCCACTTCGTCGCAGCTGTTTTAGGTCCACGGCTCCAAGGATTTCAAAACGGATATTTATATCACTTATTAGATGTAAATTGCATTTAAATTTACTAACTTCAACCAGCTTGTATGTCTCGAAATCTTGTAATTGCCTCTGGAAACCAAGATTTGGGTTTGCAACGGCGCGACCAGCTCGGACGACTTTCAAAGCTTCTCGCCAGGTCAGCGGTGTTACAGACATTATGTATGCCACAGCTACTGTTACGCTTCGTGACATACCCGCAAGACTTGTAACAAAAAAAAGGTCTTCTGTAACGTAGTAAAGTATAAAATAGTAACGATCATAAGTAAAAGATTTGATAATATAGTTGCTTTGTAGGTGTCCTACTTATTTCGTATAAAAAGGCATATAATAATTATATTAGGCGGTCGATAAAGTTTGTTAACCTTAAAACATTACTCATTCTAATCAAACATTCATTTAGAGGCCAGCTAATTAAAAAGCTCAAAGAAATACTTCAAGTGGCTTATACTGTAATAGTACCTAATCTTGACACGAAAATTCTTTTAAAATGTAAAACGAGCCGCAGAACAATTTCGCCCTTAAATGTTTTAAGATATCGCAAAGTCTTCTGTGCAATTTTAAATTAAATTAAATTCATATTGTATTTTGTGCTCTCATTTTTACCGACTCCTTTCAACCCTTAATGTATACATTTTAGGTACATTTCTACATGTCAAAAATATCTGAAAATATTCGAGTCGAATTGCATTTCGTACATAAATCTTTCATAAGTTTTCTGTTATGGCTGCTTGCCAGAATAATTTATTCAATAGTTCTTGCGGATGAGTCGTTATCACGCAAGTTTTTTCTAGTTTTAGTGTTATGTCTGTCGGTTTTGCGAAAAAGCAAATCAGCCAAGTAACGTTGAACCGCACCTTTATTCATTTGATTGACTGCTAGTTATGAAACCAAAACTGGCCTGGCACAATAACTTACTCTATCGGGTTAAAAGCTCTGTAAACAATAGACGCCTTTAATTGAACAATCTTTGCATTTTATGGAACACTTTTATACTAGTGCGTCCTCGTCTCGATTGAATAAAAATAACCTTATATGTATCCTATTTATAAAGATTTCGGCCACAGTTAGTTTACAACAAGCTTAAGTTTATTTGCATTAAATCTAAAGATATTTTTTTACTTTATTAAACTCACCAATGTATAAGAACATTCCCATCTCGAAGACGTGCTGCATGTATAAAGTCGTTGCACAAACTGAAGTATTGAGTCAAATTTTGATCTGGAGAATCTGACGCCATTATACACAGATAATGTTTATCCTGAAACAAAGCATTTCACTATAAGCGAGATAAAATTTTCTGCAATGGAATACTTCAACATTGCAAAGTAAAAACAGGTCACGGTAAAAAGGCTATTTATAAGAAAAATCGCTCTAGTCTATGACACATTGTCTTCTTTATCATATAGTTTCTTGTAAGCTTCAAGAGAACTCATTTTCAATTGTTAAATGAACATCAAAAAACTTGTTTCTTTTACCCAACTAAGTAATAGGAACGAACGTAAAGGCTTGAAATGTAAAAGCGCCAACAAAAACGTCATCTCTGTTTGCTTGAGAATATAAGCTTTTAGGCAACGTTTTTCTAACAGAGAATGATGAAAAAATTGTACATTTGGCAGGCATGGAAATGTATTCCATTAAATAAATGACGTTGCCTACAATAGCTATTTGAAATGTCGAAAATGCCGAAACTATATTAATAAATTAGATGTTCTGGAAGTCCTAGTTATATTAAGTACTATTACACTAATGAGCTTAAAAAGCTTTCCTTGGTGGTTGTTGAACTCATTTCATACAACAAAACATTCGTGTATAATATTGAGCACGAAACACGAACGTTCTGCGAATCTTAAATATAGGCCATCAGCATTAATCATTATAATTTCTTTATAAAATTGTATAAAAGTTCGTGTTGCTTAGTGAGGCATTTTTCTTCGACATATAATTTCACTTCAATGGAACGTAGATAAATTAAACTTCAAAGACAGACCTCTACGTAATATATTTTCAAGAACGCTATCGTAGTGTTTTTTATTGTCTAAATTTCTAGAGGTTTTTTAAAAGTTTTAACTATTTCACAGTTCTATTATAAAAATTGTCAAAAATATCTTTTTAAACTTCAATTTTCTACAATTTATAATCCAGAAGTACTAAAAATATTTTTATGTGAAATAATAACAGTAACTATCTACCAAATTGCACACTCTTAATTGATTGTCATAATAGTATTATCGCTACTAAAGGTAAGTTGCCGTTAAATTTAATGTATAATCATATTTTTTAAAACACAGAAGTCGCTCTTTGTCCTCCTGAGAACCCTAAAAGTTCCTTTTATTACTCTTTTAAAAAACCGAGTTCGTTACGTGCCTGTACATTGTACAATCCAGCTCAGCTTACCGTTATTAAATTATAAAGCCTTCGTCAGCTGAATGTGAATAAATGAAGGGATGTAGAGTCGAGGGAGTCGTTATTAATACCGCGGTTATACGAGAAGCGGCATTACATAATTTCAGAATGTCGTGATACCAAGTCATAGCAATGCTACGGGACATGTCTAATTTATCTAGGAAATCCAATGCATTAGATATTAGATACTACCGCTCAGGACTCACTAGTTACAACTTTCTTTAATAGGAAAATGAATATTAATTTTATTTGTTTTGCCCCCTGCTTAAACACTGTTAGATCTTTTGTTTTTGGTAAAAATTCTATAATTTTCCAATATATATGTATAAACGCATATGTTTTTATTATTTGTACTGTATAATGAAGGTATACATGACACTGTTTATGAGTTAAGAATGATATCTACGATTGAATAATGAAATACGAACTAGATTATTTACGCTATAAAACGTTACAAATTTGTTATATAAAAGTATTTATTTTTTATCAGTAGCCTTTTCACAACGCCTACAATCAACATGTCGGCTGTAGCTACATTATGTATTGTTAAATAAAGAGAATATCTGCTATCTCGAATACGCAGTATTTTCCCGCGAAATGTTGAAACTTGCAACATTAAAATGTTAATTATTACTGTCTCTCACAATTCTTAAATATTTTCTACATAATATTTAAGAAGACCCAGTATTCACGCAAAGCGTCCTTCACAAAATCAAGGCAATTCATATGCAAATGTATGCACTGTATGAAGTTTTATTTCATTCATGCATATTCATTTTTATCAATCTCTTATTTAAAATAGATCATTTAGTAACATAACAATTAGTATATATAAAAACGTCATAATGTAAATGTAAATAGATTAATGTAGATGAAACTGATGAGCAGCCATTTATTTAATAGGTTTAACTTTTTGATAATTATTATCAGTAAAATAGAATTATTCTGTTGACAGTTAATTTAAAGTCGTATCTTCGTTAAAATTATATTATACTGTTAAAAATATAAAAATAGAAATAATAAAGTTGTATATTTACCTCTTAGCGAAATGTAGCCGTATAGTAATGATAAATTCATAATTGAATAAAATTAATTTTGCGGCATATCTATATTTATTTCTGTTAAAATTATGTCACGATCTTCGCTTCCATTATCCCTATACTCTAAGAGATACTGCGAAGCTCAAATCGTAAAAAATAAAGTTTGATATAAAAATTATTAGATAGCGCTTAAAAATAAACGTAGCAAGGATAACAGATGGACACAAGGCCATTGCATGCGATCTACTCAAGGACTAGAACCTTGGCCGCTTCAGTGTTCATGTAATATTTAATTTATAATGTACTATTCGCTTGCAATAACCAATCGTTTTGGATCTCTGTCAGCATTATAAGTTCTATCACTATTTGATAAAAGTTCTTATTGTGTTAAACATATAGTCCTGCTTTTATTATTGATATGTTTTCTAATACAATAATTTAAAAGAGCTTGTCTATTAATAAAATGAATAGTACTGCAAATCAACGAATCGGATGGGATGCTTTTCACATAATTGATATTGATATATTGATCACCTAAAAGTATATTTAAATCGACTGTAGTTACCTGTTAGAAGTGAAGTAACATATTATAATATTTCATACATCAAATAAGATTACAAAAATACGATTTCCACACTAGATATAAATTAAATTAAATTCTACTCGTGTACAGAAATATACTTACAGAGTGTATTCTTCTTGCAGCATCGTGAATAGACAATATGTGCGTTATTTTATATTTATCTAATTGTACGGGATCCTTTGAGTCTCTGTAATTTCCAACGTAAAGCCCAGGAAGCACCTGTAAGAGAAAAATCTTCTACGTATTCACTTAAACTACGCCTGTTACACTGCGGCTGCATTCATGTTTATTTCTAGCGTTATTCGCTGTACGTATCCAATTAGGTTTGTAATAAATTTATAATAAATCAATGGCAATTATATAAAAAAGCGTTCAACAGTGTAAAAATAGTACAAATGACCGATTCAAAGTGGTTTCGTGTTAAGGTTACCTTAGCCTTTGTTTTAAATTGGTCTCGTTATATTTTGATAACAATATATAGGAGATCGAACACAGAGTATAATAATAGACAATTAATCTTAACACGATACAGGTAAATTTTATAATAGCATGTTTGTTTTATACAACCCAAAGGCATATTTACAATTTCAACCATAATTTTTTTATAATCATTACTGAAGAATTCAGTTGTTAAAAACATTGCAAAACAAATCTTTTCAATATTTAGTGAATATTTTTTTATTCAAGCACAATATACAACAATGGAAGTTATAAAGTTCAAACTACTTCATTACAAATGCGGAAATACTAGAAAAATACAAATTCAGAACACAATGCATTCTGATGATAAAAGATTCTGTAGAAAAGGGTTTTGTCCGCGAACTTACTTCTTTGTGTCGCCTAAGAGTTTATGATTTTAAAATTTTATATGTATTAATAGATGTAAGAAAGACTACATCATTATTAATGATTATAATCACTCGCTGATTCTACGTAATAAGTTCTACAAATCAATATGTTATAAAAGGAATAAAATATTTTTTTATGATTGATAGCACAACACATCACACTTATGAAATTTATATAAAGATAGAATACTATAAAGGTACTTCAAGTATTTAACCTCTAGAAACAAGAATTAATGTTGTCCGCTACGTATAGGTATGTACTTAGACCTGGAAACGCTTACGATGTTTTCTGGATGTACCCATTTAAATCAATTAATAATAAGGTGCGAAGCAATATTGCCATGACAATTCTCGTTCACATTTGAATTGCAATAAAGATAAGTGTTGATAAGTGCAAATAATCTCGTCTTTACGCGACGCGACTAGCTCTATTGTTCCAACCCCGCTCGAGTTATACTTAATGTAACCAACAACGGGAACTAATTTACTCATAACAAAAGAATATACAATTTTCTCCATATTGTGATATTGTTCCACGAGAAAACTGTTTTCATTGTACCATTTATAATTTAAATATTATTTTTTATGTTGGAGGTAAGTTTTAAAACAATAGTGTATATGAAGTCTCTCATTTACTACGGTATGGAGCAGGCAATTTTCTAATTTGTTTAAATTTATACATTTTACAGGATAAGTTATGATCAAATTTTTTTTCGGTGCTCAAATTAAATGTTATTTTTAACTATTGTTTCTCCGGATTCAATTCCAGTATTTTTAGTACAAAGCGATTGAAATTGAGGATTCAATTGTAAATGCCATTCTAATTAAAACCTGTATTTCTGGTATAAAGTATTAGTAAAGATGTTAGGTTATTCTCGTCTTAGCAAGGTCTGGGAGTATTATATGTCATACTTCCTAATTTTGTACCTATTACAAATTTACTTCTTTATTAAGATACTGTAGTTACGCGCGAGATAGTCCAAGTTACTTCATAAGAAAAAGTATTACAGTAAAGGACATAGTCGTTAATAAAAGCAGTTTGTTACTAACTATTTGAATTTTTAATGAATCTCTCAAGTAACCTAGTTAAAAGTTTCCAGTTATAAAAGATATAGAAAAATATCGAACATTTAACAATACAATAAAATAGTTATCTCATTTAGACTTGTAAATACGTAACAGATTTCTTGATATTTAATATTTTATAATAAATGTATAACGAAATTCGAAACCACGGCTTTCCTTGTATATAATCGGATTGTAGTCCTTCACTGGTGGCGCTTCTCTAATATTTCATAAAATAAATTGACTTTATAACTTAATAATTGTTCCAAAAACATTTTAAACTAGCAGACCCTCACTGCGCTCCTACGAATCTTAGTGTTATGCTGCATAACTTGTCTTTCTTGAAAAATTACCTAAGAATGAGTAAAAATTGTTCCTATGCTAATTAATATTTTATGAGATTATCTCGGTTTATCGACCAAACAACATCTTAATCTTACTCATATTATATTATTGTAGAAAGTATAAATGTAGTTTTGTTGTAGAGGTACCTATCGCATAATATAAAGTCAGCCAGATTACTCTTTCGACAGGTAACATAAAAATGCAAACATACATTAGCATTGATAATATTAGTGAGATTGTGTGACTGAATAGCGTGACAATTGAACGAAAAGCCGTGAATAACTATTCATTCCCTAGTGCCGTTCGTACCATTTAAAGCAGAGACCCACATTGTATATCGTACAAGTTAATCTAAGCTATATGGCTCTACCACTTGAGTCTGATTAAACAAATATTTTTTCCTACATTGCTCATAATTCTCATAATACTTATTTAGTGGTATCGATATTTGAAATAAGAGGTCGATTTACGATCGTTTTTTTATAGTCATGGGTTCGTATCAATTAGGTCGTTTTAACTACGCCGTCGTTCAGCCAATTAAGAAATCATTAGTACATCCTTCCTACATAAAACTGATGATATTATTAATTTTATTAGGTACATATATTTATGACAAATTCTTGTTACATTGACTTTTCAGAATCCATTGAATAAAGGCATCAAGACTTTACTTTAAAGAGTTCTTTAGCTTGCTGACGAAAACATTTCGAGCCGAGATGATTGATGATATGACACGTAATGGATTGTATAGATATCCGTTTTATAAGCTTCGCTGTGGTATCGATTAGATAAAACATGTCGATATCTTTAGGCTCTTGATATTTTATTGACACTGCCTATAAACTATTATATTTAAAATCACAAACGCTTACTTGATGATAGGTAATACCTACTTGTATATTTTTTAATCTATTTAAAAAAAATGTATTTAAATTATAGGCTACACTATATATGTCTATATCTCTTTACAAATGTGAAAATTTGTATACCTGTAAGGATGGAATGGCATGAAATTTTACAGAGATGGGCTGGACTACCGCAAAGGATGTTTTATTCTAGAAATAAATTTAATTCTAGCATCAACGTCAATAACGTCGCGGGTAAGCTAGCTTTAAATAAAAAATCGGACATATTGAGCAGGCCTACTACTACAAATAACGGATTTGACAACGAATCAGGCGTCCAGCAATGGTTCTTATGGTTATTTAGTACTGTTATTGTATTTTTTTCCTAATTTCCATATTTCGTAACGTCAGAATACAAATATACCTGACAGTTTATTTGTCAAATTCGTTACTTACTAACGTACGTAACTTTCAATGGGTCAAAACAACGAACTCGGCATTGTTCTATTGATCAACTGAGAAGGTTTTTTCGAATAGCACAGCAGAATTTATACAAGCGAGGATTATCGCTTAAATAAACAAGAACGAATTTGCCCGTCGGGTCGCATCTTTGGCACGTTTACGGGACAATTTCCAATCCGTTTTTACTGCGAATCGTTACGTTACTGAGGACAATTTAGTCTAAAACGTTGTAATTGTTAAAACTTTGCCTGACCAGCTGCTATCTGGATTTTTTATTAGACAATTTTTAGTTGAAAGAAGTGGCTTTCAATGTATTTTCGCTTATGATTTCCTATACTTATGAAAATGATCTCGAGAAATTGGAATTACTATTTTAAATTGCTATGTAAGAAATAGATTGTCATATGTGTATTGTTTTAAATCTGTAATATTATTAAGAGTAAAACTAACCAGATGGGTTAATATAATTATTAAAATTATTATTTCATCTTTATTAATCTATATTTATTTATACATATAAATAAAATTCTTATCTGTTTAATTGTTCCGGCTGATGTCCTAACATAGCTGAACGCTTAGGTCTAATATAAACTTCTTTTATTTCATAATTATCATCATGTATACAGAAAATCACCGCGGTTAATACAAGTTTCATTGTATGTATGTTTGTTACTTAATAACCCTAAAACGCATAAATAGAATTGGATGAAATTTGATAGACTCACACATGTATTATTATATTATTACCTGACTGGGACAGTTTAATTAAATCTCAGTTAATCCAAATACGATATAAGTAAATAGATATTCGTATTTTGTATATTATAAAATATATATTTTATTTCAGTAATATTATTTTACTGTATTTTGCAATTCGTAAGTAACAGTGAATAATTTATATAGTATATGCAAATCCTGCCTTAACGAAACGCTCCTGATCTATTCGTATCAGCGTCTTTAAATTAAACATATAACTCGTAAAAAATCATCAGTAAGAAAAAGATATTTCTTTCCTTCAATGAAAAATTTTGTAAACCTCTTGCAAAAGCCAATTATATCTTACTCAACAATTAGAAAATACCAGGCAATCAATTTTTAAGAGGAAAAAGCTCTTTTGTGATTCGGTTCGTCAAACCAATACGCTACAAAGGTTCGATAAGGGTCCAAGCTTCGTTCAATGCACGTGCCGTATTCCGAATACCTACTTTATTTTTCAAATAAATCCTTTTCAAAGATAAATTCTTTAGCTTTATTATTTCACTCTTTTGAAATGGGTATATTGAAATTCAAACATTAATTGTACTGCATACAGTCAATATTTACATATTTGTAATATGCATCATACAAGATTATTATATTGACGGTATTAAAAACGATAAGAATACAATTTTAATTTATTACATTAACATTTCTTTGTGATTCAAATCAATGATATCAATACTAATGTATCGTACGTAAAAGAATTAGAATCCGCAAATAAAAATATTAGTATGGTGTACATGTAAATACCTTACAATATATTCTTAAGCTTTACCCAGTCTAACCCATAATTTATTTATTAAGCCAGAGATAATTTATTTATTTATTAAGCTTTCAGGCTTTCTGCATTCCGGTGTCATTTTAAAAACTCATATATGTTATGGAAGTCCAAGAATTTAATAAACAACAAAATCATTTTCTTAACCTACCTTAAAAAAATATTATATTACAGGACACTAAAAATGTCTGAAAAAAATCATTGCTTGATTTTACCCGCATAAATACTTTCGTAGCACAGTAAATAGGCTTCATATTACTTTTAAATTATAATGACAAGCCTATAAATTACTTTTTTAAAATATTATTTTTATATGTTAAGGATTACTATTAAAACCTTTACTAAAATTTATGTAAAATAAAATATTACAGAATAGCTCTCGTTCACGATGTAGCGACGTACAAAACCGTGCGACAATCTGTCGTAGCAAGGCTACGTTAACGTTACGTAATAGCCCACTCGGCAGAATAACAAAATTTGTTATCAACGTACTTACCTTATTCATTCCATTTCCCATTTTGAATACTTTTACCAGTCATGTGATAAAATAAAAATTATTATTTTCGCCAATAATTTATTTCGACGGGAGTAACACTAAATCATTAACATTTTAAATAAAATAATTTAAAATAATTAACACAAAAGCATTAGATAATTTGTGAACTGTCAATTGTCAACATTCGCATCACTATGACTACATTGTTGACACCGGTAAAGGTAATTTCATCGATAGAAAAACTTATTCAAGAAAATCTAATATACTATGCGTTTGTTACTCCATGAATTTCTGCAATATCTTAGTATTGGATTATTTTCACTGAGTTTTGACGTATTGATCGAGGTTTTCGCTTCGCGTTTTAATGTAAGTCACGATTCGTCAAAGCGAAAGTAATATACATCCAGTCATGGTTACTGGCGGCGCGCCACTGCTCACTGCCGAATGCCGGGCCTCGGCTACGAGCGTCACTGCGTCTATTAACTTGAGAGGTGTTCCCAACTCATATCGATATCGATAAAATATTCGTTATGTTTCTTGCTCATAGGCTGCCAACTTTTCAAACCTTACAAAATTTACAACTTTCAAGTTTGATTAACCTTCATTCCATAATATCTTGTAAACCGTTGTGAAAATATTGAATATGGGCACGCTTTCTATACATTGCATAACTGTACGATTAGTAATAAATTGAATTATTTTTGTCATCGTTAAGGTTTCTCATAAATTATTTCAACATGAATCTCGATAAATTCATATCAACGATCAACACTATTACGTTCGCCTTTAGTTAGTCCAAAAAATGTATAGTAAAACATTTTTACAATTACAGGCTTTTATGCTCTAAAAAGGAAAAGAGATACGTTAAATGAATCCTATCAAACTATTCCATTATATAACAAAGGGCTTGTCGGGAGATTCAACTATGTAAATTTATTATATAAAATAGATAAATAACTACATATTTTTTAGACGCACTAGACACGAATACGGGCTACTTTTTTTGTAAAAAAATAATACAATAAGGAAAGAATAGTTGTCTAAGGGGAAGCTGCTTGGTATATAAGAACTCTTTATTTCTTCAAGAACTCAATCTTGTGAAACAGAATTACTATGTACCACATTTTATAGGATATACGAGAATAAAAAGTTCTATGTTCGTACTGTGTTATATAGACCTTATTTCCTTAAGTATATTCGTAGAAAAACATTTCTTTACTCTTTGGCAGGGGAGCACCCGTCTCAACCCATTCGGCGTCGACATTTATTATGTTGGATGTATTGAAATGAAATCATGCCCAGCCTATAAATGATTAAATTACCACTAATGGACGTAACAGAAACCATTACAGTAAATTTAATTGTATATTGTATCGTCAATACGTCTATGGGTAACATTCAAAAACACGTGATAAAGCTTAATACTATGTGTTACAGCTAACAAGGTATATAAAAAATATTATACTAAACAATCATTTTACAAAAATGTATGCTTCAATAAGTACTAACTGAACTATCATGTAGATAAAGTAACAGTATAATGTTAGGTAGGTATTTATAAAATAAGCGATGCAGGTCTAGGCGAACAATGCTGGCAGTTATGCAGTATATTTATAAACTTTTTAAATTTTCCTAAGATGCCAGATTATATATTAAATGGGTGAAAAACGGCTTTGAATACAGTTTTCTAATTGCGTTCTTCCTCTTCTTGGGTTAATTTACGATATAAATAATGGATATTTGGTCTTTTCTTAGTATTTTCGCAAGAATCAAAACGAATGGATTGCGATTCTTAAGCCTACCCTCTTAGTAACAAATTATGCCTACATCGACTACTGAAACATAAAACATGAAAATGCTACTTTGATAAATTAATTTTTCGGACGCGAACATTGAATTTTTCGACTTTGAGCTGGAGCGGTGTAATAAGATAGATTTGCTATCGGTCTTACGATTTTATTTAGTAATTTGTGATACTATCTTTTTCTGAGATATTCCACAAAGTATAATATACGATGTAAAACTTCTTAGTGTAAAACTCCAAAAAATTGGGAATTAATGAAGTGAAGGCTCTCTTTTAGATAAGTAGGTTAATTTACAGATTTTGTGTAAATAAAGGAATAAAGCTTAAAATTAATAAATTTTACATATAAATTAATTTCAGTGTCAAAAGAATCTAAATTTCATAGGTTTTATGTCTCATAAACTTTGTGGAACTTATTTTTTTTTTAAATAAAGGTATTTATTCAGTTGCCCTGCGAGCAATAGAACAAGCAAATTGTCGGGTTTAATAAATTATGTAAATAATCATGTTAACTGTTACGAAATTATGAAACAAATCGCGTGTTTATATCTGTTATTGTATATATAATTTAATATTAATTATAGGAATAATCATATATTGTAAACCTATTTCTCATCTCATCTTATATTTAAAATATGTATCAGGCATTAAAAAACTTCAATATGTTTAAATAGTTTAATAAATAATTAAAATTAATAGTATTACTTACTTCATATATATCACAATATTTATTTCCTATCCAAATATGTGTTAATTTAATATTAAAGGATCAAAAGGTCAAAAACAGATTCTGGTCTAAATTTATTAATCTAGCTTGGCCCCTATAAAATATATATTTATTATTAAACACTTATGTTTTTAACTTTTTTCTAGGTAGGGAAACTAGTACAAGGCCAATGATAATAAGTAATGCACCAAACCACCATCGAACAGAAGTAACTTCATTAAAAAAGAAAATTCCCATAAAACCCTGAAACAAAGGGCAGTTCATCATACATCTATTTATTTTTATATAAAATTTAATAATGGTTATGAACTTCTGAACTGAATTTGAAAATCAAACCTAGTTTTCAAGGAAACATATCTAGAGCTAAACTTAGTGATGTGAATAGTTTTTTGATAGATATTTATGACCATTATTCTAGTTCTTTCCAAACACTTACAGATAATACATAACTTGATGCAGAGGAAACAACAGTAGGTGTAACTGTGCTTGTTGCAGCGTCGAGAGACCTCATGTAATGCCTTAAACTCCATGTATTAACCATTACCATAACAAGAAGAACTGCTACCCATATAACATAACTGTCACCCTGCCACAAAGTAATTATTTGATGATATTTAAAAAATATTTTTTGCTTTTAAATTAAACAATAAATGCATAAAACTAACAACAATTGATTGTGTTCCTGCTAATTTCCCGAGTGTATTGCCTGCTGAAGCCCACAGGCCAGAAAGAAAGGCTTCATTTAACATTTTTATTGAGCGCCAATTTTATAAAGTTTGAATTAATTGCATTTAAATTAACTTCTTTAATAAATATAGGTTTTTCTATTATTTTACAATGACCAATTGAATTTTAGAAATCTCAAATGTACTGAGAGTTAAAATAAAACATCCAATTAATTCAGTTTGCTGAAATATCAAGTTATTGCTAAGATGACTGACTTCTAATAAAATACATTGTCAATGTCAAATATTTAGTTTGCTGACAAATGACAAGTTCAGAGATCAGCTGTTTACGAATGTTAAAACCGGTACATCTGTTTTACGTTTGCAAGTAGCGGTAACTTTGTAAATATATTGAGGTATGTTGTCGATCTAAAATTACCTTTTGTCTATTATAAATTGGAGATTTGACAATGACAACGACGTATAAACTATAAAAATCAATAGAAATTTAGTATTTCAATTTTCATGATTTGATCATTTTGTTAATGTTTTATATGTTAGAAGAGTAAATAGTATATTTTTAATCAATAAGCGTGTAGTTTACAGTTCGTTAACAACAAGTTGTTTGCCGACTGTGCTTCCGTAAGTTGCGTATATTGTTTAATTTAATCCATATCTTTTTAAAATGGAAAACATTAAAACTGGCGATACCGTTTTGTTGATTTGGAATAACGCTGGCGAAAATGAAATAAATGACATTGTTAATGAAATTTTAAATATCACAAACGTACCACCAATTCTCGAAAACTCTTCGATGATTACTGAAGGTATGATGTGGTTACAATTGCTATTTGATTATTTACTTTAGCATATTGAATTTTGTGGATGTGATTTTTATTTTAGGGTCAAGGCCTCAATCGTCATTTAATGTGATTTTATCAAACTGGTTACCACCACATTCAATAGAACATAGCGACAGTTTGCTTGCAATTTTAATTAAACTTCTAAAACCCAATGGGAAATTAATCTTGAAAGACAGCAATGATATCAGTACTTCCCTGAAATTAAATGGTTATTTAAATGTGTGTAAAACAGATACTATTTTCATAGCTGAAAAACCAAATTTTGAGGTAAGATAACATACATATATGACATACTTAAGAATGGTAATGTATTTCATATTACTGTAAAATAATTTTATCTTTCTTTAATTTTGCAGTGATAAGTATACCTTGAGTTTTGGTGCATATATTAGTAAATGATTTAAATATAGTGTAGCTATTTATATTACTTAGCTTATGAATAGACATTGACTTTGACTAAGCCAATATTATTCATTTAAAGTCCTAAAATCACTCATTTATAGTGTAAAAATATCAAATCAATATAGTATAAAAAACCATATCATAATCTTTCACTTTTAAGTGTATATAATGTGTAATAATTCATTTTAAAGGTTGGTTCAAAAGCTTCACTTAAACTGAATGGTAAACCAGCAGTTTGGAAGTTAGATGACACTGTTGAAGATGCATGGTCTAAAGCCAATGATGATGAAACCATAGATGCTGACAATTTGCTAGACGATGATGACTTAAAACGACCTGATCAAGCTTCTTTATCTGGTGAGTGGTTCATCTTCTTATATTCTTTTAGTACAATTACTGAATTGATGGTGTGTTACAATGTTATTTTGTTGGAACATTAAAAAAAATTGTGCATTAAATTATATTTGTGTGAAAATAATAGATTACATAATTTTTTATCAACATCTGATATGGTTGGCATATCATGTGCAACCAAGCATCACAATCTTTTAAAATTTTAAATAATTTACTTTTAATTATAGTAATGAAAAACCCAACTAAACAAAGATAAAAATATTAAGAATAAATTGAAATTCATAATGTAGAAATTAAGCCATATATAAGTATTGATTAACTTTATGTACTTAATTGATAAATAAAACAAATCAAATGTAGTAATGTAATTGGTCTTCTAGTTCATTGAATTAGTATTATTTTCCTGTTCACAATCTTCAGATTGTGTTGAGGTTTTGTATTCCGAACATTGTTGAGGTTGGGCGCGTTATAATTTTGACAATAATTGCTTGTCACTGTTTGAGGTTTTGTGTTTCAAGTCTTTAGTACCTACAAATTGTCAAATTATGTGACATTTAAAATATAGATAATGGCCAACTAACATTAGATAATTTAATTTTATAAGCTTACTAATAAAACGATTTCGGTTTCTTAAATTATATAATTTTTTTGTTTGTTTTGATGATATGCTTTTTTATATTATTTTTTCCTTAAAGAGTTATACTTATTTTTTACATGACAGTGTGTGCAACTACTGGAAAGCGTAAGGCTTGTGCCGACTGTTCCTGTGGCTTGGCTGAAGAATTAAAGGGAGAAACCAAGGACACACCAAAATCGTCATGTGGCAGTGTAAGCTTTTTGTTACTAGTTTTATAATACGTTTTTGACTATAATACTAAGAGAATACATTAATAAAATCACATATGGGAAGTAGGTTTATAACAGTTTCTTAAATTTAATTCCTTATGAAAGAAATTCATTCTCAGATATAAAGGCAATTTATACTTTTGTGGTGAAAGAATACTCCACAACTGATTGTGATATATCAAATATTTAGTCTCTAACCATATTCGTTTCTAAAATATTACTATATTTTTGATTTTATGTATTATTTAATTATTTTTAATCTAAATAAAAGTTGATTTATTTCGAAATTTGAAAAATTGTTATTTTACATTTAGTATTAGCCACCTGGCGCCTAGAATCCTTACCTCACGACGCTGATCTGTCATATTAAAATTTAAAAATTATAAAATTCCAGTGCTACCTCGGTGACGCTTTCCGTTGTGCTACGTGCCCATACCTCGGGATGCCCGCTTTCAAGCCAGGAGAGAAAGTCAAGCTCGACCTCAAGTCTGATATATAAATCATCTTTATATGTCCTAGTTTTAAATTCCAGCTTGTGATTATACAGTAATATTATTTTTAAGTTTTTAGTATCGCTATATTTTATTGTAGCATTCATCTAGTAGTGATATGTTAATTATTTGAATTAAAATTACATCGACAAATTCTTGAATTTTTACTAATCGCCAAAATATTTTAGTAGTGATAAAATTATTAAAAATCTTTTAATAATGAGAAAAAACAATATTTTAATTGAACTGTTAAGTAAAATCACTATATGAGTACACATTCTGCAATTTTGAAGTTATTAGAATTTAAATATGGAGAACATTATGCATGTTGCAGTGTAGGGAAATAACAATTTAAATAGGTTGGCTCTGGTAGCAAGTATCATTCATTATAAAATAGCTAAAATAAATTATGAAACAGTCAAAATAATGGCTTACTCGTTACTTGATATTAAATACCATTAAAGAGGATAGTCAAAAATTAAACAAAGTTATAGCAAATATTCAATTATACATAATATTTTCTCTTTTTTTTTTACAAACAGTTAACTTATTTAACATAATATCTCGGTCTATAACACTTCAATTTACATTAATCTGAAATATTATTCAATCCGCTATACAATAAAATATACATATATTTGTCATATATAACAATTCGTAATATCTATTTAATAATTAAAATGACACAGTATTCCATTTATGCAAAATTGGTTACATATTAAAACAGTGAGCCCAATGCGATTACTCGCTAACCAAACAAATACTCATGCGTATTATAACTTGATATTATTTAAATCAATTAAATAGTTTCTCAATCAAATATATCAGTGCTGTTGATAGTATACGCATTTTCCGATCGGTTTTCGAATAAACTCACTTTGAGACACCATAGACAATATCTGTGATGTTATTACCATAAATTATAGTCAACATCACATGTATATTCTATTTTAATTATAAAAAGGTGTTATATCGAATTAATCGAGTTTAACTTCCCTTTATTGGTCATTTTTTACATCGACAAAAATGTGGATGGCACAATCATTTCCGTCAAATAATCTTATCCGTTTGGCTATTGTTAACTATAGTTATATTTGAACCATTACTGGCCGTATTTAACATTGGCAACATTTAAACTTATATTTATATATTTAATGCATTCTATTGTAACTATAATTTTATAACACTTATATAACTCAGTCATACCGCTTCATACACTCGAGCTAGTAAGAAATGTTAAAAATTTTAAATTTAGGTGAGTTTTATAAAACCGATAATAGAAATGATTTCTTTCGTAAGATGAATCTAAAGAATATGTAGTTATTCGTAATATCAATTGATTTATGAAAAATATCTTTAATGTATCTAATAAGTAATTATATACTAATGTTTGAAAAAGATTTCCATAATTTCACTTATGTAAAACCAAAGTAATCAAATGTTACAATCACGGGAATGAAATAGTAAAATTGATTCAACACACAAAAGACACAGCAAATACAAAATACAACGACGTAGTAAATACACTAAAGGACGCGGAAGAACATCGATTGTGCCAATAACTATTTACAACCAACCTTAATGAGCTTAACAACTTGGTAGAACCTAGAGCTAGACTCTGTCGGCCCGAATTCTAAAACGTGACTCAAAGTTTTGAGATTTTTATTTTTGAAATCATTTTGTGATTGATAGTTGACAATTTCACAAGTAAAGATTTCGACTTGAGTCCCGTGTTAGCCTACGGTTCGGAGAGTCGAAACACAATATGCCTATGGTCGGAACCGTCCATGATTGTGCTAGAACTTACAAGTAGACTCGTAGCACCGTTATATGAAAATATTAGATTAATACTTTTTTGAATTTGGATCTTGAGAAATAATACTTCTTGTAACGAATTTTGTACTAAACGATTGTCCATCCTGCGGAGACGGAACTTGCATCCGTAAACAAAATAAATGCTCCTATCTCATAATTTAAGTAATATCTTTGAAGAAACTACTATCCCACAACATTCAGTAAAGCGTCCCAGTCTTTTTAAATGTTTATTTTCATCAAATTGAGATCTTGCTTAGACTTGAATACGACTGGCTCGGGCGAAGAGACGCAGCGAGGCACTAGTCTTAAAGTTTGTGAGGTAGGCTTAGTCATGATCTAATGAAAGCGCCTTGTTAGAAAATACCGATTAATTAAATGAGATCTTTCATTACAATTACAAATAATAATATAAGACGATAAAAACTAGTATTACATACATTATACAACAAATTATTAAATTTAAAAAAACACCGTTATGATCGGTGTGTTTATGTTATATTTTGTAATCAATTATTATTAACCCTTCGTTTTTTATAATAGATATACGAATAAAAAGCGCGTAACGTTTGCGGTACAATGAAGCACTTCTCGAAATGTTACCATCCACTCTTTTATTTGAAATGGGGTTTGCAAAAGTATTATTTAAAGTATCACAAGATATCTTTATAGTAAATAATATTGAAAAAATTTAAGTGCGACGAAGTAGATAAAACTCTAATATTTAAATTTTATGGCCGTGGTAGATAAGCAAATACTTTCGAATCGATTACACGTATCGTACTTACACACGGTAGGTATGATGATAATATGATTGTTAAGAATTGAAATAACACAAATCTATTTCATATGTCTCACTTCTAAGAAAAGCGTATTTCATTGAAATTTAAAATATATAGATAATCTCTTTATATCGTATAGACTCTCGTGAAATAATTTCCATAAAATTCTATATTTATAAAAGTCATGGAAGAGTTAAAATATTTAATATTTCAATTATATTGTGCTACCTTTAAATATACGAAGTTTGTGGAAAAATTCACTTTAATCCAATAATGTCATATGACAACATAACTGTTCAATTAGAAGTAAACATATTACGCAAATAAATTTTGAACCAAATGAAACGTCTTAAATATTCACTTAATAATACATTTCTCATTTGATATGGCCATGTGCATTCGTTACACGAGATAACGATATATATATGTTATAATCACAGACACTAATTTGTAATGTTTGTATAAATTTGTGTTTCTATTGCCAAGTTTATATTAACTGTACAATTTTCTTACCAATAACGCACTTAATATTCTAAAACATTTATATTTTGTTTATTCAAGCAATACTTCATACCTACTCTCACCAATAACTACAAAATATCACAGACTGTGTGTTTATTATGTATACATCTTCTCATAGAAAAGTTATGTGTATCACACATGGACGTTAAAAACCAATAGAGATGGCATCTAACCATGACCATTAGATATATATGTATATACATACAACATATAGATATATTAACACATTTACTTATATCATAATAAGATGAATTATTTGTCAGAAGTATTCAGTTCAGAAGAACCTATCGAAGTCCTAACTACACAAGTGAGAAAGTATCAAAAGAATGCCCAGTAAAAGAAATAGTTACGAAAATGATTGAATGGATATGTCTGCAGTCACAACCATGAGGGAAGTACAAAGTTGACTGCGGATTTGACGCGATGAAATCGTAACCACTCAGGAATCCCACAAATTAAATCAGTCAACATTAACAACAAGACAATATTTTTGTCTACTAACATTCATTGTACCTTTAACATTGGGCAGAGACTACCGTAAGCGATCATCTGAAGACTGGCGATTACAAATCTCATTAATTATCACAATATTTATCCTACATTAAGATCTGGTACTTTACGATTTGCTTTGTGCTTATGGAAATCGCTTATTGAAATAGCAGTTGCGAAAGGGCACCTAAAACAATCGGAGTAATTGGACTTTGGCTCCAAATATATATATATATAGTATTGTCAAAATTTTCATACTGATCTTATTCGTCAACACAGCATAAAATTCTATTATATTTATTTGAGACCAAAAAGTTATAAATCGCGTTCTCTTTTCTGATATGTTTTTTTATTCCATAAGTTTTAATCAATATGAAAATTTCGTGATTCAGTTTTATAGCAACAAAAATATAAGTTTCAACGACTTAACACAGTATATAGATATTTACAATATCGTACACAAACGCATATAGAAGCACCCGACTGTATAAGCACCTAGTTCCCGAATAGAATATTAAGCGTACGATTGTGTATTGCCGATCGCTGTGGAACTAACGTATTGCGTGCAAGTGACGCATCAAAATCACTGGGCCGATCTATCGACACACGTCATTTCTACGTGGTGATAGTATCTGTCACGAACGTTTCGAGTTTCGATTTGCATTTAGTATACTTACGTTATTAGTACGTACTAAATGAATCGGAAAGCTCGAGTTAAAGGTCTCAGAAAATGTCTTCGCCGCAATAGCTTGTTCAACGTTTTTTCATAGGAGGGCCGTCCTCTACGACGTCAGATGCTGACCACCGTCGTTTACGAGCGTCCTCTTTGACACTGAGGTTTTCTGGGTATGTCTGTGGTGGAACGGCAGGCATACTCGTGTTGACGGGGGCCGTCGGTTTGCGGGCCACCAACGACACACACACGTCGCCCACTTGCAACCTCTGCACTCTGAGTCCGTACCGTGCTAGAGTACGTTCAGGTTTACAAGACGCCCAACCGCGTCCATAAACAAAGAACGGATGTTCAACCGTCGATTCTAACTCCACCTGAAATTGAAAAAGTAATTTTAAAGAACGATTCAATAAATGAGAATTTAACAAAAATAATCTAAAGTCCTTGTCATTTCAACATTGTATTTCATTTTTAATCACGACCTCTCGTAAATGTAGTTTGCGTTTTGCGACATAAGTAGTATCATTCATTGGTGTTGAAGGCCATCTATTTTCAGTCCCCAAACGTTGAGCGTTGTGACTTTAACTCACATTTAAGATTCTTGCGTTCTTATAAAGTTTATATGTAGATAATGAATATACCGTTTTTAAATGATACTGAAATATGCTTGATAAATATTTTTATAAAACCACTAAGATAGCTCCACCGTGATATGCCAGTAAAAACTCAATTATTTATAGGCGACCGCGATAAATAAATAACCTATTTACATTTATAGTTTCTACATTAAAATATTGTGTCTTACTTGTGAACGATTTCTATCATAGGCAAGTGTGAGTGCAAGCCTGTCTCCTCGCTCGTCCAGCCTGAGAAGGGTGCACTGTGTTAGAGAAAGGTCCCCGTTCCTCTCAGTACTCATTACGAAATCTTCTGTCCTCATCTCTTCCACTCGCCGGAGAGAACCATCTTCAAGACGGATTAGTGCACCCCGACAGAAGTATGGAGCCGGTGCACCGCGCTCTGGTGACATGGGCGGCTCCTGAAATTTAAAGTTGGGTTTTATAATAATGCTGTGTTACTCGTCTTTATTTTACGTTTTTATTAAAATGGGAGGAGTTTGTGATACTCTGATACATACATAAATACAAATAGATTTTATTTAGTCAATTAAGCGTTACTCCTCTTCCTATAAATAGTTTAGAAGGTAGAGGTCGAGTCAGTAACTATTAGAGTCTAAAAACCATTAAAGTACGAAATTAAATACTTACTTCTCTGGGTGGTGGTTGAGGAGCCGGCGCAGATACAGGAGGTGAATGCGGCGAGTGAGGCGCCGGGGCGGGCGGAACAAAGCCCGATGTTGGTCTAGGGCGAAGCGGATACGCAGGTGGTTGCGGAGCTCTGGCGCGATACAAATATGACGCATAGGACGCAGGATGCGGCAGGAACGGTGAATAGGAGGGTACCGGAGGGAAGGGAGCAGGCGCGGGAGGGGCCGGCATGTTGTCCCGTCGCCTAGGCGCGTACCGCGGATAGGGCCGCGGTGGAGGCGGGAGGAACTCCGGCGTCATGGTCGGCGGGGGATACAGGTGGCTCAGCTGCAGCTGCCCGAGCTGCACCAGCGCCTCGCCGGGGAGGCTCGCAGAGATCATTGGATGCGCTGGAAATAAACAATTCTTTGAATATTCCTGAATGCAATGAAAAGTATTAAGAGAACATACACAAATGACGAGGTACAACGAAAATATTATAAACTCTCAATAAAAAAAACTTATATACTATTTTTGTAAAGACCTCAGTTAGTGCTTGTCATCTAAGCCTCATATTACTAATACCAATTCAATATTGAATATATATAATAAAATCTAGTATGATTGATCGGGACATCATGGATTAATATTTGACACCAGAATGTGATGGATGTGTAAAAAAATTATAAGAAAAAATAATCGTTATTTACAAACTATAAACTTCGTAAAATATTCCATTGTAAGCGACGATGATTCACCTAAGGCGCGGTAAGAAATTTTTAAGTCCTTAATATTATATACCAACAGTCCGTTATATACTAAGAGATATTTTAAAAGACAGTTGTCTTCTACAAAATACCAATATGAAAACCTGATGGATGATTACATAAGGTATGAAAGGATAAGAATGCATGTTAACTGAACAGTAAAATATTAGAATGTGATAAAGCAAAAGACAATGGATTCTTTAATAAAGCGCTATCGCATTTATAACCTGCTACACAAATGCTGCACAACAAAGCCTTGTTCGTAATGAGATGTTGTTCCCACATAGTAAACTACATGTGCGTTTCTTGCGTGACTCGATGATGAGATAAGAATGTAGTACGTCGACATCAACATTATAAATAGATTTTATAATAACTTAGTAATTGAACATACAATATACGTGGTTAAAACTTAATATTATTATGAAATCTATTTTTACTGCTCTTGGGATTTGCCGATACTTAGGTACAAATTTACACGAATCAAAATATTCATTTAAATTTCCTGTTTGTTTCGTCGTTTCCGAATATGGGGAATCATGTGGGTTTCGATTTAAATGATCATGTCTATAAATAATACATCACTTTATTTTTCTATTTAATCATAATTTGATAATGTAATAACTTTAAAAGTAGTTCATTTCATGGAATTAACGAGAGGATTATAGATTATTCCAAGATTAAATATTCTATGCGAGTCATACCTATCCTCAATTAAAATCTAGATATACATAGGTACGTACAAACAGAGTATGTGAAACCTAGAAATCTGGCCATGGTAAAGTTCATAGTTGTAACAAGGACTACTAACAATTCTGATGATTAGAAACATTTCCAAAAGAGCTAAATTTAGCAATGAAGCCTTGGCTTAATTTTGGGGGTCTTAAAACCCGGATACTCTTAAAGGGTAAGATAAGAAAAAATTGCTGAAGATGATAATCAACATTCCAGTAGGTACATGTTTGTGCAGTGAGCGATAATTTGGAGAACAAAGACTAAATGGTGCACCTGCACAAACAATGCTTGTGTTAGCACGCGTCTTTGTCAAGGGATGCATGTATGCTAACAAGTAAGTAAAACTCACTATTTATGGTATTTTCCAACTGGGATATCCACCAATATAAGTTGTAAATTGCTTTAACATTTTAATGTATTATTTGGAGTTTGATAAAATTTCAGACGATTTGTAAGTGGTATATAAATGTGAGTCAGGAGCTTATGAAGTACTAGCTAATAGACAAGTAATCATTATAAATTCATATCAGGTTAATATAGAAACAATTGCAAGTGAAAACAATATTAGTAATAATTGATATGGAAAATAAATCTAACAATTATGCCATTAATTTGTCAAAGCAAGACACATAATAGTTTGCTGCCTATGTTACTATTCCACTAATTTATTGATTTTAGCTCCGAAATGCCTAACATAACCTACCTTTGAATTGTTTCCATAGTTAATTATATTGTTAAGTGGGTTCAGTTTTCGCGACAATTATGCATTATTAAATTAAAACCTAGATCATTATTCCTATTCTGCGAAAATTTTAGAATACTACATTTAAGTCACGATTTATCACCACGGAAATCTTTGCTATATAAAATCTTGAAGCTAATTATAGTTCTACCAACGCATAATTAATAAATTATGTATCGCTTGTTTTTCGCTCTTAACTTTTTTGATTCGACTAAATATAGAATATAAAAATGTCGTCTAATGTATTTATCAGACAAATATAAATTATAAAAAATTACGAGCTACTTTCATTTATTTCTATTTCATATTGAAATAATTATGTACTTTTCATAAATGAAAAACATTGTAAACCTTAAATCTAATACGTAAATATATTGTGTATAAGCATAGCATAAAAAATTTTATGCTCCAATTTTGATTGTCAATCGTTGTGTGTCTAATCACTAATATAACTACATTTGCACGCATTAAATATTCCTCTATTATTCAACGAGTACTTAGCAAATGTGTTGTTTTTAACGAAGTATCTCAAGGAAACGGAACGTAGAAATCCTTTGGCTGAGTCACAAACAAGATGAGAGATTGTGACTAAGGCATCTAAAATTCCATAATTCCGACTTCGTTTATAACTTTAACTTAACGTAAATCTTTTAAATATTTTGTAATCAAAATTTTATTTTTCCACTGTTTCATTGTTACGAACAAACTGTGTAAGCTAAGCATAGAAGTAAAGTTAGGTTTATTATTAATCGTTCTTGCGAAATTAAACTTTTTTTGTAAATGTGTTCTGATGACATTAGTATACTCGTAATTTGGTATTTGATTATAATTCAAAAGAACTAAATCATATTCTTGGTTTCGCTGTTAAACTGCATTATGTGACTTCCTCTTGTAACGTTTAAGTTTATTGAATTAATTTTAGTTGATAAAAGCTAGAACGTTAAAAGTCTACAGTATACTAATGAAATAGTCTAAAATACGTGACCCACTCACAGCACTTTCTGTAATTTTTAAATCTAGATCAATAGATGATTCTAAGGAGTTTTCTAGAATTGTTTCCATCAGAAATTCAAAGTTAGTACATTATAATTTTAATAATGACTAACATTTGCAGTGTTATTAAATTATTAATTAAAATTTATAAAAAATAATAATTCATATTGCTTGTATCTAAAGAAACGTTCTGACCATTTTTATGTTCGCGTATGTAAAAGATACAAATTAATAACATAATATAGAACCTACAAATAATGACGTTATAATTAAACTTGAATTATTTATTATCATATATATGGCTTTGAACCTAAACTAATCACTGTATATTTTCTTTTATACGTCTGGAGTTGGTATCGAAATACTCATTGTTTATTTTGTCTCAACACGATAATAATTAATTGCTTATTAATGTGACTTTGAGTTTATTCTCGATCTGTACGTAATTTAAATATACTTACATTAATATTATCGTTCATTCGGAATTTTATTTATTCGCTATTCGAAATATGGCGACTAATATATGATACTGCGGTATTAACTCATAATTCGTCCTTGTTTCCTACGAATTATTTGTTAAAGTTACATGGAACATTTTTAATAGATATTTATGGAATTTGTTTACGACAATCGAATTGAACACGTCTTAAAAGACGAATCACATCGCCCGCGTCGGCATTTTGCGTTGTCTTCTCAGACATACAAAGTAACTGTTAAATTTAGATCGTTCTAAATCTGTAGGGTTTTGGCGTTGGTCGCTGTCTGTCCCGTGATAGTGTACGGACACGGTGTAGGCGTGGGTATAATATGTTGTGGGTTTGCCGTCCGCAGGGGAAATTCTTCGCAATGAATGGCTAGTAAGCCATTAATATATTTTTAAGTAGGGCTGACAAAACATTAATTATTTCTTGTTATATACAGGGTCGGACAAGAAATAAAAAGTAATGACTTTATAATTAAAAAAAGCAAGTATTAAACGATAAGGCGGTAAAAATATCTTAAAAATAAATTAATTCGGCTTGATATAAGAATATCGAATCTACTAAATGTACCTATTAAGAGAGGGTTTATTTCTTTACACTTTCGATAAGAAAAGTTAAAGAAGCACAGCTTAGCTTTAGCGAATAAAGTAGTAGATGAATCTTTTATGTAGTTTAATTGCAATGAAAGTGTAGACCAAAAACTAGGTTGATTACATCACGACAAAGTTAATTCTTAACTTTGTCGTGATTTAACCAATGTACATGAGGCAAAAAAGGGAGAAGTCAACTAAATTTTCGTAAAACTCATATTCCTACTCGTACAATATAGCGACGAAGTTACTTTAGAAATTGTGTTACAACAATCAACTTTTATTTCTTAACAACTCAAACGACCCGAATTTTCAAACATTCAAAGCCATATAATAAACATTAAAATACCCATTCACTAATAAGTTTGAAAAACTTAAATAATAGTATTAATTCGATTGACCTCTTTCAGTCCTACTTCTGTTAAGTATATACTATAGCAAAATAAAGCGCGACATCCATAGATAAAGCAGTAAATAATAACAGTGCAAATGGGAGACGGTGAGGCGGTCGATAGGACGCCGCCCGTAACCTACTTCCGGCGTCCGTGACCTTGCCGTCACCATTCACGCCGCGTCTTGCCATACCACCCTCAGTCACCCTCTGACACCCTACCCACAGAGTAGTTGAGTACTAAGAGATATCACTCCTTACTGAGTAACATTAACTGTGGTTCGGATTTCAGAGTAAAATATTTTATGACAAGTAAACTTGTACACCACTCTGTATTTTCGTTGATAACGAATAAAGATAGTTTAAAATAAATGGAGGAACGTTGATAAGTACTATTAATTATCTATTTCCAATTTATATTTTAAAATTATCTAATTATAAAGTACCTAGTTAGAATATTTTAATGCAAGGAATTATATGAAGTTTACTGTTACATAAGGAATGTCATGTTTTTATGATTTCTTTATGCTGTACAACCCTACAAAATACGCACACAACGATTAAACATGTATAGGTATAGTAAGATTGTTCCGAGGAGTAGTATGTATAGTAGGGTATGTCCCAACACCCCGCCACCCAACTTTGAGCCCAGCCAACCGATTTACTCCCAACTTGGCCTCCGATTTGCTTCTTACGATCTGTTTACCAGATTTCGATTGCTTTTACTGAAATTGGACTCGCCATATACATATAATTGTTCAATTAAACTGAATGATTTTGTGTAGTTTTTTCACTACGTACCATTGCTTCTTTATTAGAAAAAATATCTTACATATTATAGTATCTATACTTTCTTTAATAATGTTTAAGGCATTATAAATTATCTTGCTTAAGTAAAGTTTATTTAAACTATAACCCCTTTAAAAACAGGTGTTCCTTGCTTATTATAGTCATCATATTCGTCTATTATAAACAAACTTTTAATTGTGAGTTTTAAACCAACCATAAACAGGGGAATATTTTTAGATTTTATAACGCTTGTTCAAATACATCAAGCTGAAATAATACATCCTCATAATTCTTAAATCCTAAGTATAACATTAACGTAAATGGTATCTGTTAGATTACTGTCTTAAGAGTTGATGTAATCTAAATTGGTCTTACTATGAAATTACGAATCGAATCGTGACTTGTGATTGGTGAAATCGTGAGATCATCAACTTCTTAATTCAAATGTTACCTTCATTGAAGGTACTACTTTGAGAAAAGAAAATCTTTGATTTTAACGACAATTGATATGTATGAGTAGCAGCCATAACTTGACATCACAATTTTTTACCAACTTTAGTATTATAATTACGTTAGTGTATGAAACATTTGAAAAACGTAAAAAAGTTAAGTTCTAAAAGTGAAATGGGTATTCATGCAAATATAATTTAATGTATGGATAAGAGCCAACAAGCAGTTGGCATATAAAGAAAATTGGCAATAATCGTAGACGCAAATATTATGAAGGTGTCAGTACGTCTGTTTATTAATGAGGCGGTTGACGTTACGCTCTGTGATGCCGATCGGCGCACCTGTTGTCTACAGCTGTCAGTAACTGCAATAACTCGAAATAACTAGTATATTATAGAACTTAAAATTCATGTATTACGAAGTAAAAGGAATGTAATCCGCTTTTTTAATACAGTGTTCAAAAATTACCTTCGATTTAAAAATTGCGTTGTTCATATTAGGAATTTTACGAGATTATTATTGCACGAATATTAGGCGTAGGTTAATGTATTGAATTGAAGAGTAAAAATTACTTTAAAATAAATGTTTTAAACAGTATTGCTGTAATGTTCGTTACGGAAAGGTTGGACGGAAAAGTAAGCTTTGGTGTCGTTGAATGAACAGCCGCCGCGGCCAGGCGCCTAGTCACGCGACTGTCATTACGTAAGTGCTTGTTTCAACAAAGTAACTTCGTCGCCTCGCACACTACAAAAACTCGGTTGATGTCTTAATTATTACCTCGCAATACTAATTACAATAACGCAGTATTTAAATTCAACACATTCCGAAAATTGGCACAACTCTACAACACGAAAAAAATTTCACAACATAATTATCTGTGAATAAAACCTTCACTCACTTAACTAGTAAATGAGGTTTAAGTACCTTTGCAAAATGCGATAAGTAGAATAAATGGCGATACGCCGATTCGTGAACATTCACAAACTACACAATTTGCGCGAAGCGAGCGCTAGTTGCGAGCAATTTGGAGTCTTAACAGCAGTTTTATTGAGTGGATCACGCAATAGGAGTGGAGGCAAACAACCCCGCCTACACAGATACCGGCCGCAGTCGCGACGCTTGCCACACGGACACAACTATATTTGCATACTCGTCATTATGCCGAGTCGTGGACCGTGTCGTGAACTGGCTGGCGAGATGCAAAGTGCGAGCGCCCACGCAACCCGCACGCTATGTGTGAACTATCAGCGGTAACAACTAACAGGCGCCATCACTACGTGAAAACGTTTAAGAAACACTATCTAACACTACTAATAGACGTGGAAATTTGTGCTATCGACAAAATAAACACTTCGATGCGCAATGTACATAATTTATTTAGGCTACAGGATGAAAGTTCTTAAAAACTGAAACAAACACTGTTTATTTTAAATGTGATCTATCGACAGATAACACCCATGTCGACTTTTTGTCGCGTTAAAATTAATAAGAGTTCATCGACCGAGTGGCCATTAGTAGACTTCTTCAAATATAGTTAATTGCAATATTGCTCTAGTAAAATAGAGGCTTCTGCGACTTTGTACCTTTGACGTGTAGTGGAAAGAACACGTGTATCAGATTCTAATAGAGTGGGTCGATGATGAACGTTGTTTAAATTCACGAATATAATTTAAAGATGGACATAGCTGTTTATATGGAGTTGTGTATTGTACTCGTATAATGGCAGCCTACACCCACGCGACTCGACAGACTTTGTTATTCGACAACATATTTATATTTGCAAACATATGTAAAAACATGTTTCTGCTTTCAATTAGAATTTCCCAAGGGTCATGAGGTTACGTGATGTATACAAACACTTACAATGTACCAAGTTAAGTGTTTAACACATAAATAGAACATTGTACTGTCACTTTGTGCCACATAAAACATGAGTAATAGCATTGGATGTTGCTACGAGTTAATTATTATTTACTTTGTGAATAAAACTTAGACTACTTCAATTACGCTACATTAATATGTTAAAACAAAAATTATTATTATCATCGTGCATTCTAATATAGAATGGCAATGTAATATTTCCATTTCCCGTGGATGTGGAGAGATATGTTTATTTTATTAGATTATTGAATTGGTTAATTCTACAATAGATCGGATTCTCGAACTAAAATATTACCACCTGTCAATCGCCCACATTCGAACATTAAAAGATTTGGTAGAAGTGTTACGGTTTTAGATTGCCAACAGCAAGCATGCCGGAGCTATAGAAACTAGACCAAATGTGCAAAATTTACCTTTTTATCCCCAACATTTATAAAACAGACGGCTATGACCCAATTGTCTAAAAATTTCACAGACTCCATTAGTATGCATTAGACACTTTCAGAATATAGATCTGCAGATTGCGATTTGAGTTTGAATTTAAAAGACAACATTATAATAAAATTAAGGAATCGACTTGATACATATTAGGCGTAATTTATTCAATATAGACTTATAGAATTTAGAAGAAAGCTCTAAAAAGAACAGTCTCAAAATTATAATATTTTTTTATTATTATATTATGTTAATTACAGTATTTAAGATTATTAAGATCTAATAATACTCCAAAAATTAAAACTTGCAGGTTGGTCTCGCCACTTTTATTACATTATCTTCAATGTTAATATGAAAACTTAAACAATCTTAATTAATCTACAGTATATAAAGGTCTTGTACGAGAATAAAATGGTTAAGGTAACGTTATTATGCCTAAAATATGGAAGAACGCTCTCTAGTTACCGTTGGAAACATTTCGGATAAAATTTGAATATTTTTATTTGACGTCGTCGCGCAGTCCTGGACTAGCCCTAATCTTATTAACAATAACTATAGCCAACATATATACACACTTACATAATCAATTCAGTAGAAAATGAATTCTAAATGAAGACTGTGCTTCTAGTGAAGTGGCATAATAAATGCTTAAGCTGAATCACCACAGAATACATATTCAATCAATGAAACGATCAGCTAATTGGCAATCACACAAGCATTAACCTAGCACTAGCCACACACGGGGACATTAATTCAATAATTATTCTACTCAGTGTCGTAGACGCAATATGTTTGTAGTATGTAACTAGCTAGAGAACGATAGGTATTTTTACCCTTTAGATTTTAAATAATTATCCAAGATTCTGTGCCAAAAATTTCTTTTGAACTATCTATTCAAGACAATAACAAATAATTAATTTTATATAAATCATATTTTACAACTGAACACGTAAAATTATATAACAGAATGCTACTCTGTTTGCCAATCTATTTAACAAATGTATCGTCCAAATAAAATATCAAGTGATCCATCAATCGGTCGCCTACAGAGCGACCGTGCCAAGTGTTCTAAAGGCTAGCCAGAATTGTTGTTGTGTTCCTTTATTCATTCTCGATTAAAATACTTCGAATACATTACGATAAAATCGATTCTTAGTAACGTAAATATATATGAAAATACATAAATATGTGAAGACGATTAAAAATATCTATAATATACATTTTGCGTACTTATAAGCACGGCATAAGGACGACGCTATGCGCGCCATATTTGATGCGGATCTTAAGTCATGTCCTATTTAGTTTTATTTGCAAACATATCAATGCTGACCTCGTGTGAACAGTTATTGTTTCTCGTTATAGATTCTAGCCGTGAGTGCTACACGCGTAGGCTAAGTTCGCCTTTTCGGAATATTAATCGGTGATCTGAGTTGCCGCGTGACTAACCCACCTGCAGGATTTACCACTATTGTATGCTAAGGAGCCTCCGTCTCTACTAAATGTTTGATTCAACTGACGTAGCGTTAAGATCTCTAATGGCATCTATTCGAGTCTTTTCTTAGAGAATGGGATTTCCAAGTCGTTACGGACTGGTTGTTTTTGTTCACATATTTATATAAAGTAGGTATTGCGAAGGTGACTAAAGTTATGTAATTTAGTGCCTATTATTAGCGATTAAGAATATTAGAAATTATTTAAATGATGAAAATAGATCCGTGACCAGATATAAGAAACTATCGTTTTCGAGGTCAACGAAAGTTAAAAAACACGTGTCATGTTAGAATTGAGAACAAAGAATATTATGGTAATTACATGTTATGACATATGACGCCTAAATTAATTCAATAACACCTATACTTTTATATTATTCTATATTATTATACACGAATTATGATCATAACTAAGACGATTCCTTATATAGGTAATATTTCATCATAATTTTCTTTTAAGTCCATTGATTTCGACAAATTAATAATAAAAGTTTTTATATCTAATTAAATAATCACCGTAAACCATTTAAAATACTTAAGTAGTTAAATAAGTCTAAAATCACGAGTTTGGGTTATTTTATTATATCAATATCGATACACGTGATTATGATACTTCCCGCTTGGTTACTGAATACACAGTATATATTTATAATTAATACATACAAAATAATATCACGTTGCATGGATAAGATAATTCTGAGTAAACAGTTACTGTTACTGGGTACATTTGTAAATAACAAGTGACCTAAACGAACCACATATTGGATCATCAAGCTTATCACTAAAACGATCTAAAAATAAACTATTGTTATGTTTTACCAACGTATCATACAGACGCTTTGTTTTTTTATATATAACACGAATTTGTAAGAATATTTTTTTAAGGTTCACCGATCGTGATATACCTACTCGTATATATGTATTATATCAATTAGGAAGTCAATAGTAATTAATTATTTGTACAAATTATACTTTTAAAAAAACAGGAATATCACTTCGATTTGAATTTTTAATTCGTTATACATAATTAATATGTATATTAAAACTTTAAATGATAAACTATGGCCCCGATTATCTGACAGTAGTCATTCCGGCGACCTCGATATAATACGTTACAAGCAAACAAAATTCGCTATAAACACTATTATCGCTGGCATAATATTTTTCAACTCTATATACAGATAAAATGTTATTAACAACGCAATACTATAAATTATCAACACTTATTTTATATATTAATAATATGTAATATTAATAACCCCGTGGATTTTGTGGGTCTTGATTGTAGGTACCAAAAAGTAAGGCATAGTTATTCAGAGTTATTAAAACTAGGAAATTACAGCATAAGCAATGCCAATACATAATTAACAAGTTCTATTTTGGTATATAGAAACAAACTATTTCGAAAGCTTTGTATATTGTAAAACTTAACTACATATTAATATTATTTATCAAATCCATGAGTGTGTTATGATTCAATTCCACGATTTCTAAACTTTTTAGTGCTCATAACTATCTTATAAATTTCGTTTTAGTTTAATAAGGAAAATAAATATTTCAGAAGCGAATGACGTCCGAATGTGGGATAAGACCAATGTTTCACGGATATTATGCAAAATACATATATGCGCACGCGCAATTCCGTGAAACGCGACAATCCTGTTAAACACGTGTCCGTGTTATCATAACGCATATTTCTTAGAACTGCATTTTTATTCATTACTATTTTTCATTGCATCACAACAATTATTTGAGAAAGCGGAAATTTGCTTCCTCAGCGCTGACGGATTTGGCCGACCTTTAGTAATAAAAATAAACTGAAACATTCTCGTTTTCTCAATCTTACAACACATTTATATCAAGTTTTATATCGTATAGTCCTCTGTTTTTATTTAAATTCTTAAATCAAACTTTGATAAATCTGAGAATCTCATCGAGTATTGTTCCGTCAATCTTTAAATATTACTCATTTAAATGAATTTCTTACTGTCACTAAAGGAAACTAAATATTGAGGTAACTCCCTACCTCGTATGGCCTAGGGCCGAGAAAATTCATCGTAATCTATCAAAAAACCTTATTTGATTAGGCCAATTAAAAGTTCCTCTACCCAAGGACGACACCAGCAATTCATACTAATTAGTTAGAATAGTCACTTTTTAAAAACAATTTAATTAAGCTTACAAATTAGCTATTTACCATATTAAGTTGAAACCATATAATACTATGCAACATTTATCGAGCTATACATTTCTAAATATACATATTGAAATATTTTTTTTACCGCTTATCGGTTTGACCTTGCTCTATCATTTTTACACAATCAATATTCAATTAAAATATTGCAATATAATATCAAAGGCGTTATGTAAAACCTATCTTGATAAGCGTAAAAAACGTTACTTCGACACGATAAATTACTAACGTCAAAGCGTAATTTGAGTTAACGACTGATTACACCCGGTTTTCTTTTATAAAACTACTCGTAGTTATTTTCTTAAATCATATATGAAGAATCTCATCTACATCCAGCTTTTGGACAATGACACGTTAATATAACTAAAACTATACAATGTAATAATTATTTCGTAATATAATCAGGAAAACAACGTGTATATCATATAAATGCTTCTACGACTGCCAAATATTCTGATTATTCGCTTAATTGTCGCTAAATAACACAGCCCGCAATAACATAAAAACATAAGCCATTCTTTACTCACATAACTTTATAATCGTAAGGGTCTTTGCGACCCTGAAACATATCTCGACGATAGCGTGGACTGGTGGTAAGCCACGGTGAAATTAATAGGCAGCATTGAACTTGAACGCTATGCGTGAGTGACGTCGAGTACACGTGAACGAGCCCGCAAGGCCACAGTATCGCGCCTGCCACATCACTCACCATCGTCGATTTAAATTAAACGTATTTTATAACCAAACTCATTTATCGAACGTGTGGATAGCCCATAGAAATATAATTTAAAGGAGCTACCAAGATTTTCTAACGGTTTGGAATACAATTTATTATTAAAACGCGCACAAACTTCGACCTCCTCTTCATATCATTGGCAATATGCTGTATAAAAAAAATGTTTTGTAAGTAAGACTATACATTGCATAGATTGTGTGCTTTTGTAGATATGATGTAATGTCTATGTATTCAAAGATAATATACTGGCAGCTTTTTTTTATACATTGAACGAGTAGATCTCACCGCGTAAATTTAAATGTTTATCAGATAGTTCCTGAAATAGTATGTTATAAAATTCCAACAACTTTATTATTAGCGAATATACTATAATTTCATTGTATGACATTTGACACAAATAACAGCCATATAACATTATCATTATGAATTGATATTGAATATTAAGGTGTTAGAATGATATGAAATATTTTGTTTTGATAAAAATATGTATAATCGGTGACAAATGAGTCAATATTGGGTTGAAGGCTAACAAACGAGGCTCTATACACTACTTAAAACATTTACTATATGTTTTCTTTTATACAATAATATTTTATCTATTAGCTATCAATCGACTAAAGAAAACACAATGAATGGCGGACGATTTAGCGATAAAAGTATTACGATTTTGACTCTATCTTTTGTAATATCATTGTGGACATTTGATAAGCGTTCCTTGATGTTTATTATATATTCACATTTACCTATCAGTATGTAAATATAATACGCTTAAAATATTTCTCTCCAGCTGGATTAAATGAATAGCTGCTTATTATGTAATACGTTGTTAAGAAGGCTTCAGTTCTGTAATAAACATGGAATTATGCATATTGAATATTTATAATTCGAAGTATCTTACCGAACTTTTTTGACATAATAAATATATTAAATCATTACATTAAACTACTCGTTTAAAATGTAGATCATATTGATATATTATTAAATTATTCTCTTAAATTAATTATATACTAAAATTAACTGAATAATTTGTATAAAGTGGTCATTTACTGATTTATTATGTATATATATATATATATATATATACATAATACATCAGTAGAAATAGCTTGTATATAGTCAATAAATTTATGCAAAAACGATTGTGGGCGATTAGAAAGAAGCGATAGATTACAAAAAGTGTTTTTACCTGTCTGTACGGATTATTTTTCAAAAGTACTGAACGGTTTTGACGGGATTTTCAAGAGAAAAGTTCTCCGCATTCAAAGATATATTCACTCAGTCTTCTGAGATATATATAATAAATCAAGAAAAGTCGCGTCTGTACATTCATTGAATTTGCACAAAACTAATATGATAGACAACAAGAAGTTGTGACCAAAAGCGATAAGAACGCCGGCAAAGCCGTAGTCAAAAGTTAGTTTAAATATAGATATTCAATAGTTTAAGTAATTTATAAGATTTTGCACATTATGCATTCACGCCAAAAGGAACGAAATGCATTTATTTATGCGAGTGGTCTGATGAATTTGCGAATCACATTATTGCATAAGGCTCATATATTTCGCAAACATACGCCAGTGCAGCGAAAGCTGTGACGTAATTTGTGCCAGCGCAGCACCAGCTCATTGATTAGACTCGTGAATGTAACCGGTTACTTAATACACATCTTTCTAATTGTCTAAGATTTTTAAGGGAATTTTCAAATTTTCATAGTATCAACCCTAATAATTCAGGAAATAATGATCTTATACTGCACAAGTGTCAAACCGGAGTAAATGGCTACTTATTTACAGAATTCCGTTTAGAATTTATAAACAAATAAATGTTTGACGACTATTTCAATAATTGTAATATTACTTAGAATTATTCTGAATATTTCACCCTAATTTGCGCTTTACAATGTAATCAAATAAAAATCAGCAATTGTTAAGCTGATGCAATAATCTCTGTTTATTTGTACCCACTAACCCATAGCAAAGGTAACATACAACAACAGTTAAAGGGCCATATTAGTAAACAGAACCTTCACATTCATTGTTTACAGAACAACAATGTGTCTGCAATGCATTATATTTAAATTCAAATCATTATGTGATACTATTGTTTTATTCAGAGAAACGTCTGATAAGGCAATGTGTACTATATACAGTCAGAGGAAAGAGGATAAGCATCTAGTTAACATGACAAGCGAAAATCTGACACTCGATATATTATAACGTCACTTTGAGCAGTGATTCAAATAATATATTATATTCAGATAGTCCACAGTTCAAGGAAGTTCACGTATTTTAAAAATGATTATGTTGAATAGAAAAAATAGAATCAATCAATATCTTGTGGTAAGTAGAACATACAAATCGCACGTCGGAAATACATATAACATAATACAGATCGGCAAATGTCGACATCATTTGACCGAACACCGTGAAAGTTGGCACATCTAAGTATTTTTGCATGGATAAAGTTTTTATGTATACATAAATTTCGCCAGTGAAATCACCAGAAATCGCTAGTAGAATATAAAATGGTAAACAACTAAATCTAAAATACAACTCGATAAATGTAATTAAATATTCTATTTTATTTGGAACACTATTTAAAAAGTTAAGTACAATGTATGATAAGTACTTACGTACACACTAAAGAAATGTACTAATTTTCTATTCGATAACAGCGTTCCTAAATACATAATTACTAGGTAATAATTAGATTCTAAAAAATTCGTCGCATTTTAAACTATTGTAAACTTAGTGAGTATTGTTATGCTTCAACTTGGCGTTATAGGAACGATAACACCAAGTTGAAGAATTCAATATACAAGAAACATGAAACAGTACTGTCAGCCAACTTTCATTGTTGACATATTATAGCAATATAATACCGTTCTTTTGGCCGTGAGAAAATGATTCAATGCAGAGTTCATGATTACCGTAACACAATCTACATTTTTATCTCATTAACGAACTGCGGATCATTGTTATGCTGTATTGGTATGTGTGTATTCATGCCACATAAGTATATTTAATGTAGAAATAATAAATATTTGAACCACCTAAATCCGCGTAGAAAGAATCTTAGCTTGCATATACTTGTAACTTTATTTGCTATTCCTATTTGGAAACTTACAAAATTGTTACAGTGTAACGATATATATTTAAAATGTTGTATTAGAAGTTGACGAAATCTAGTAAAATATAGTCAAAATTCGACTACAGCTATATGTAAATATTAAGGTTGATTTAAGAAGTAATAAAGCATATAAAGTATTGAGGCTAACGTTTGTGATAGCAAAGATAGTACACCGCGTCGTAGGCGGTAGCTCGCTCGATAAACACATAGTTTATACACGCACACACAGTTCATACTAACTTTCATAGTATGTGTGGTTTAAGTGACAAGATAACTCTTTGTTTTCTTTGCAACCGCCGTTCTTATCTGACATCTGGCTGTTTATTTAATTACGCGTCGTATCCTACAAGTGTTGCGCTGACCCCGCCAATTAGCTGTAAGAACTGTCATATACATAATATAGATATTTAACTGTGTTCCACTAAGGAGTTGTAAATCACGTGTTGTTATAATAGCATTTATACATTTAATTAGTTTGTTACATGTTAGGAATACCATAATCTGCAATTTACTATTAAAGTTAAATAAGTATGAGATTTTCTTTTCGTTAACTTTGGAACACGAACCCGTTTTAAACATTATTAAATCAATTGTCTGCTTTAAATTTTATAAATATTTAAAAATTGATTATTTTATATTTATGACAAAAACACGCTTTCACTCCTAAATCCATTATCAGGTCGTTTTCACGATGTGTACTAATTTACTGTATCAACATTCGAAGTAGATAATATAGGTATACATATTAATAAAATTGAAGTATTAATTTTCTCTAGCAGATTTAGGATAAGAAATAATTTAAGCTACTTTTATTTCATCATCATTGTATTTTTAAATAGTGTTAATACAATAGGGGTGAAACCGCGGCGCAACGGTACAACGTTTCATTTCAATACCAAAATTAGATGTAGTTTAAAATCGATTTTCGAGATTCGATAGTGCTCTTAGTTACAAGTTAAGTTAATAAAAGCTCGTAAACTAGTACTCCTACTGAAATTTAATATTACATTAGTGAAATTTGTGTTTTGTACGTAATTGTTGAATTTGGCATTGAAATAAATCGATACTAGTTATTTTCAAGACAATGTGTAAATTAAAAGTCTGATAACTGTGTACCTAATTATCGTGGTAGGAATATATTTAACAAAATAATTACAACGCAGATAGTATAACAGAACATTACTTATATAAATATTATTTACCAGTAATATGTTTTAACACTAAGATTTTATTTTCTCTGACGATAAAAATTTATTTGCAGCTCAAATGATCTATAATCGTAATAATGTGTCAAGGATATAAACAATTAATTATATAATTTAATTATTATTCTGCAATATACTTTGCTGAAGGTCGTGTGAGTTGGACTGGCAATAATTACATAATACACGTGCTTACGTCACGCTAGACTGCCTAATTTGGAGCTTAATATAGAATATTTCAATATCGTACCCAGCAATAACTTTTTAAATACATTCTCTTCAGAGAGTTTATATTATACATATTAAAAAACTGCTCGGTGAAATTTATCATAAGTTATTTGTCAGAAGGAAGGTAGAGTGGTCTTGATCGCAGTACCTAATGACTTAGTAGTATATGTATTGAAGATAAGATAATGTTAATGAACTTTGAAATTTTCTTATGAAAATATTTTACAATTGTGCAGTCACGTTTTCATTATTTAAAAGGTGCTGTGATTTAATGTTGTCTCTAAAATAAAATCCACATGAGATAGACGAAATGTTTACCTAGAAGAAGATAATTATCACACAATCATGAGACATACGCGTTCATTGTCCTAATTATTATAATCATAACAGTTACATATTGAATAGGCACAAATACTATAAATGTTAATAATTGTGTAAATAGGGAACCTCGTGTAAGACAGGTTCAAAGTTTATCTGCTGCGCGGCGCGGCCCGCTAAGTGATCTGTACTTTTCCTTGTTGTTCTAATTTTAAAATCATTGCAATTCCTTAGTATATGTCAATTACCATTTAATTCTATTTCAACACACATCATAGGTAATTATCCAGCAAGTACCGGCAAAAAAAATGCGTGCTTTATATAATATACATACTCAAGACTCCGTCTCTTTTACCATTCTTTAGGTATTTGATTCAAAATAAGATGCTTATTTCACTATATGACATAGTTTACCCGGTATTGGTAAGTTGTAAACGTGATTGCTAATTTTAAACACATACATACAGTCCGGTAGCAGCCTACATGAATGCAAATAATAATTCAATTGTTTTTGTCAATGGAAGGTCATGTGAGCAAAGGTTTCTGTTGTAGATAATTGTCAAAGGACATTCCGAAGGTTGTAGTAAAAAGTTAAAGAGTAAACAAATATTTATCGAATTAAAGCAGATTAGCTTTGTCAAAACTAATCTCTGATAATAAATTGTAAATATTGTGACGTCATTCATGCAATAAATATATGTATCGGTGTTCAATATTCATATTATATCTATACCAATAATACGCCTAATTAATAATTTCTTGTTTAGTCCTTAAAATTCACAATTAAATTTTTTCATTAATTATAAAAATTAATTTGTGTAATATTCACCTGTATTTTAATAGCGCGAACAAGTTTGTAGTAATTAATAACTAAATCTATTTCAGTTTGTACACCGCCTTAATCGAACGAAATGGCCTGTTGCGATTAAATTGCTATGTATAGTAGGAGATGGATCGGAGAAGCAGGTAGAGTAAAATGTAGAGCGTTGAGTAGTGGCCGCAACAAATGCCGACACTCAGAAGCAAGCTAAATAAAACGGGCCAAGGACCCATTTCATAAACACAAACCATTTACAACCGACAATTATCAAATAATTCAATAACAACTAAAATACAGTAGCAGAAAAATAGTCTCGAAAAATGCAACAAGTAATATTAAAACATCCTAATAATCTGACCTAGAAACTTCTATCCCTCGCACGAAAATATGCACAATTCATGTCATTATACAGTTGTACGTAAATTTGCAATAGTTAATTATGGGTATTATGAAACAGGGGCCCAGAGAGTAGACGTCTCGGCGAACAGTGAACACAGATCGTGACGCACACAGGCGCCCACTACACACACTCTCACACCGCAGACGAAAATAAAATCCGCTCGTATCACCATGCAAATAGGAAGGCGTATAACGCCAGCTGTCATAATGAAGTCCTTACGATTCGTGGTAGTGTGTCGTAATGAAGAGGATCCTTACGTTTCGTGGTACTGTCGTAAGACGGTCACGGGCGCAGCATCTCAGGCCGCGGGTCACGGCTCAAATCTCATCCGAAGGCGCCGTCCGCCACACCGAACTGGTTTCGTGGGCGAGCTTGGATTCCAATGGAAAAATACACGATCGTAACGTCCACTAGCATTCGACACTCGCGATATCGCGGTACTGCGGTCACCCAGCAGGAAAGTCAGCGGGTGGAGATTAGCATGAATGATATTACAGAGAATTCAACGAAACACGAACGAAGTGCGACGTCGGTGCTGGTCGCAGCGCGACTGGTGGCGGTACTACACTGTTACGAACTCTTCGAGTGAAAAAGGCGCTGAAATAAACAAAAAAGCGTGAAATGCTTTATTCAAACAGCGACAACTGTGATGCTAAATGTAGCAGTGTTGTTTGTAGAATAATAGGTTATACCATATTATTTAAATCGAAATTATGAAATAATTTTAGTTTACTTAGTTTCCAGTGCTTCTTCACAAAAGCTTTGAGCTGCTTCAATATTTTTAAGATATCTTATATATATTATTAGATTTCCATATTTCATCTAAACTGTGAACAACGAAGAATTTTACAAATTTATATTTACAATATCATGTCTCATATTTTGTAAATATTATAGGAAGCGTTAGGAACATTTTATTATTAATATTAATTATTACTAATAGTTTTTAATACCATCACTTAATGTATGTGCATGATTAAATGTCGCGCATCGTATACAATAAGGAATGTCGTTGCAGCGCTTCAAGCGTTAAGTTATCAGAGCAGCTACGAGGACCGTGCGTAGTTAGTGGCCGTGAGCCGCGGCGCGGGGACGAGGAAACCCGGTGAGTACGGCGTGCCTCGCGCGGTCCACGCGGGGCTGCCGCGGGGCGGGACGCGGATTAATCACGTAGTAAGCTTGCCCCCCTCCTCCTGCGCACCGCACCGCGCCACCTCGCGCATAGAACCTGCGCCCGCCCGGCCGATACATGAATAAATACAACGTTAGGGTTGCCATACTTGAAGGAAACGGCAAATCATCTAGTGATGTTATGACATAAAAGTGCGTACCTGCATTACACATTAATGAATTAAATATTTGCATCCAAAAACAAACAACAAATTTTATTCTTTACATATATGTATTGTACATGAATAGTAAGTTTTAAAAGTCCAGTATGTATATGTAATTGAGGAACATAAAGCTCGGTTTATTAGTACGTATTTCCAGTTATGTTTGGCCGTAATTTCCAGTTACGAGTTTTTGTGGATACAATACTACATAAAGATTTCTAATAATTAAGACGAAAATTTTTATCTACATAATATTTCAAGACTTGCATTATTATTATCGAATAGGCTTCTTGCTACGTTCGCGTAACGTGTGAATAGTTATTTTACTTAGAAAATTTATATATATGGCATTTTTTTAATTATGATTCAGGACGTATCTTGTAGTAAATGTCAAAGTCATGGCCACTCTATTCCATGCAATGAACGCTTGCCGTGCCAGACTGAAACCGGACACTTATCGAAGCTAAATGAATTCCTGCGTTCAGAACGTTGCCACCGAATCTTGACTCGGCCTCGTCCACGGCTCATGGCGCCGCACCTCTGCCACATCAACTCGTGATGCAACATTGTTAATGCTTTTAACTTATGAGAAAGTGTGCGACGTACATGTCATTTTTGATCTAACCATAGATAAATGCGTTCCAACAAACTAAAATGTCAAGAGATTGGAAAGACTATTGATGCTAGTCAGTTACTATTAGTTAATATTTACTATCACCTGTTGTTACTATCTACTTATTTGTTATATATCTAAGTATTTCTATATTTTTAGTTTTTTATTGCAGTGTGAAGATAATTAGTCTACTTGATATTTAAATGAATAATTAACAAATACAATGAAGAAATTATTCTTAAAATACTCGGAAACTTTTTATTGTATTATATCGTTCCTGATTCTGAATTGTAATCGCAATATTAACTAGATGAATAGAAATTCTCCTTAAAGGTCGCGTTAAATTGCCTTTTGTTACTCTTAAAAAGGCTTAAAACGAGAATAACTTTCGCAATACCTACTACAGTAGCGGCTAGAGTACTTGAACTTAAGCTTCGTTTGCTATTGTTCAAACAACGGTATCTAAGATAAGCCTTAAAAAGGAACACGGCAATCCTTGAGGACAAATAGAAGTTCTATGCTTTATCTAGATTAACCATTTAAGATTTTATTATTTGTAGTTTTTAATGGTTAAGCATTTTTTTTCTTGGAAACTAATGTATTTAGTCGACTAAATTATACAGCTTCAGAAATATTAAATGTGTTATGCAAACTTTTAAGTTTTTACTAACATTCATCTGTTATTAAGTTGACATTCACGTACTTATATATTAAAAATAAGTGTGTTTTTAATGCTTGTTTTATTTTAATTCAATTGACATTCAAAGAGGTACAGTAATTTTTGTTATTTCTTTTCTATGTTCTATTATAAACTCTTATGTGAACTAATATTCTTTTGTATTATAAAATTGTAATTGAATTTAATTCGAAGATCAATAAATAAGAAATCGTTACAAAAAACAATACAAATTTTGTGTTTTAATTCTTGTAGTTATTGAATTGTGTTATGTTTTTTTATCTAAGAATAATAAAAGCCCTTTAATGACTTAAATCTGTAGAACCAATACGCGTTGAACTCTTCGTAAGGGCCATCGATCGATTCGATACGCACACCTCGGAAAACACTCGAGCTTGTTTTTTTCTATGCTTCGTGCGTTGAACGTAAGCATAAATATTAATGTTGACTGTACGAAAACTTTGATAAAACACATTTTATGGCCTTGTTAATGTTTCTAGTACAGAGAACGGCTGTTGAATCATAATTAAAGAAGCCTATTTTATGTATTTTAAGGTTAACGTTAACGTTAAAAACAATTACAATTATTACATTGCAGTACATATTTATAAATAATTGAATATATTTTTATATTATATTTAATTGATAATATAAGATACGTAAAGAATTAAAACAATAAATAAATAATTTTATCATTTTTATCAGTCTCTTGCCCAAACTTTCTAAATATTGGCATAAAATAATAAATATTTTAGTTACATGTTTTAGGTTATCATTTTGAAGTTCATAGGTACATAATACATGTTTATAAGTACGATAGCTGAGTCCTTATAAATAATGTTATGACATAGATCTGGATCCTTTCATATATAATTGTAATAATTATTTAAGTAGACTTATTAAGAGAAACGAAAGTTGTATTTTAAAATAAACGGTAATGTATATTATATTTAAGCTGATCACAAAATTATTTACGTAAAGATAAAAGCTAATAGATTGTATGTAAGGAATATTGGCTATAATTAAAGCGATACAAAAGTGATTATACAAGTATTATTGCAAGCATTAAGTGCCCGAGAAAATTTGAAATGTTGTTCATACTTAGAGTGAAAAAAGCTTAAACTTCACGCATCCTGACTTCATTACCCGCCAGTTGTTACAATCAATTTTATGAACATGCTTATTATATTTTCTTTGTTTCGGATGACGTCTATTGGTGAGTAAGATAGAGTAAGTACTGTAAGTTATGCGTGGGTAAGTGCGTGCCAGAGCGTGGCAGCAGGTGCGGTCACCGAGCGTGATCTACTATGTCATTACTAATGTCAAACATATTGCATGCTATCTACACTATTCAATACAAGCTTTCCCTTCTCTAAAATATTTTATCAAAATTAGTTCAGTAGCATACTAGTAATAATAGTCTCATTAACATAGGTCTTTATGTGGGTAGAATAATCTGCACTGTTTAGTTTTAATAGTACCAAAATTAAATGAAATCCCTATACTTTTTTACCTTCAAACAATTTTTAAATTAGAAATATGAAAGTTCTATAGTATTGATATCGTTAAATAATGCACACATTATGCAAAATAACATAATTCAAAATAAAGTATTCTTTTTTATACAGGCAGTAACATTATATGTTCCATAATAGGACAATAAAATTTTAATTGAAAAAAGCGGGATGTGATCTAAAATTAAATAATAATAAATTATTAAAAACTGGTAATATATGTAATGTCAGTCTACCACAAAAGTAAAAACAGATGAAACAGAAAAAAGGATCGTAACCCTGCTGACCATTTGAGTTAATAAAAAATATTCAAATATTTAGTATATTACGGGTCGAGTAGGTAGTGCAAGTGATTGCAGTTTGTTGACTCTGTCCCTTCTCCTCCGCGTCTCACCTCGTACAGACGTCTGCCAACCCACGCTTCTATAATCATTATTGCTTTCACATAATATCAAACAGGATAGATAGATATCTTAGCTCTTCTAGCTTCCCAAATACTTTCGGCCTTATTAATAAAAATCTCTAAAACAGGCCTATTTAAAAGACTCAATGTCATTTTTGAACAACAGTCCAGTAAGTATACTATCGCACTGGTATCGTGGTTAGATAATTTCATAAAAAAGCCAGTTATTCTAGAGTTTTAAAAGTAAATGTTCTAACATAATTATTATACCAACTAGTGAGAAATATCAATTTCTTAACGTAATATTTGTTTAGTGAAAGAAAAAGATTTTTATTAGTACTAAGCGAATTCCTTTGTAGCTTTTATCTTTTAAAATAAGATCCTGTTAAGTAATTCTCTAAGTATATTCAATCTTTTTATTTTCATTTTCATACTTATTGGCTAATAGATCTATTATCTCAGCAATTTATGTAAAAGCTTTTTAATGTCAATATCATTAGTCTCCATCCACTAAAAGGCGATCTTTTAAGTTAACTGCCGTAATACCCATTCAGAATTTCTATATGAATTGCATTATTTTTCGTATCCGGTCTTATCTTGATATAAAAGAGATAACCAACTAATTATTCTTTGTGTCCAAATGTCAATTGACGCAGCTATGTACAAACATATGTGTACATTACATTATCACTATTAACGTAATTCTTTTATTTATCACAATAAACGCATGAGATAAGCGATGTTGAAATTTTATTTTGCATAACTAGATAGGTACGCTCTCCCATAATTTTATTATGTATGCAAATGTCACATGTAAAACCGCGAAGAGAGGAGTTTATAACTATATATAGGTATAAATTGTATCGTACAAGTATTGAACGCAATTTACCGCATATTTTAGTATAAGTTAATATAAAAGTTAGCTTCACTTGTTATATTAGATACAAAAAAACTTAAAGTAAATCTGTACGTACGTTTAGCAAACACGGTATAATAATCATCCAAACCACGTTTCATAGTTACAAATAGCGTAACAAATGCGTTACCACTGAGCTATTCTTGTCTGCCATTTAATCTATTTTTGTTTCTGACCAGACGTTGGAAATACAAGTTGTATGTTATACGTTTTCAATGCATGGTTATGATAATGGCATTAAATATAATACCTAGAGTGCCATATACTTCGTTTAGAGTAAAACGTAAGTTTGCTTAAGAGAAAAAGTTAATTTAATCATTTAATATCAAACTCAAAAATTGTCCCTTCATTGATGCCTAGAGCGTATGATTAATGACAAATCTGGAAATCTTTTTACGAATTTTCTTCTAATCTTTATACTGAATCCACTTTCTGGTAAATTTTATGACTCGCTTTTAGGTCTATAATGACTCAATTAATTCTTTCTCGTGTGAGTTGTATGTTACTAAAAAACTTATGAATTTTACACAAGGTGAATAGGTATACTAACAGTTTTACTATTAGATATAGCAAAATGCAGGGAGCCTGGAATACAGAAAAATATATAGGTATTTTAATAACATGGTACAGGAATGAATCTACGTAGGTACATAGTATATTTCGCATAAGATAATTACAAAACGGCTATTTTTAGTGATGTGTACATTTGAATATAGTTTAAATAAACAATTTATACAAGAGAAATGCTTTTCCTCAAAATATCGTTAATCGTATTTCATTACTTTATCCATTTTCAAGTAGACTGACTCGTTGAATTAAATAAAATAAGTTTTTTTCTCATAAAATATAGTAAACATACTGGAATGTAAAATATAATCTAAAAACCCACACGATTTGCAGCGCAGAAACAAACATCAGATTCCATAGTAAACAGACGGCGCGCCTGTACAGTACATAGACTTTACAGTGGAGATTCTTCTATTTCCTATTATCCATTTAGATTAGGTTAAAGATTTTTAAAAATTTGCGTACATTTTTGTACATAATAAAATTACATATAACGAAAAAAAATTAATCTATCCAAATATCGCTATACTAAAATGTATACTTAATTTAGTATAATTTTTATACGACATTGTCGGTTCTCGTATGTCAAGTACTCTTAAATCGAATACAAATACGTTTTATTAGGTAATTTCACTATTATTTATCAAGCCATAGCAGAAACCAACAAATAAAAAACAAATGGCAGTAGCAATACTAGCTTCAATATTAACTAAGTGAAATTTAATATTTTCAGAAATGTGTGATCATGCCAGCTGAAAAGGAAGCGAAACAATAAGACAGTAAAAAGTTAACTAATGTAATCATTATATTTTTCCACAAATTGGTTTAAACACACTCGTATAAATAAAAGACAATTTCGTTTATAAGTGTCTAATTATTCTTTATAACATGTATTTTCAAAAAAAGGTAACACATTCTAAAACTAAAGATCTCTGATAAAATCAACAAAAACGAAGTCAGACCATAGTGGGACTTTCTTTATTTATTTAATTTTAGTACTAAATCCCGAATCCCCTATGAATTTATTAATTATTTTCATACAAATCTTTATTTTTCAATAACTATTTTTCCTTTAGTTGACTGTGGGATGTGAAATGATTTTGTTTTTCTCAGAATGACAAAGCGGCGTTCTAAAATAGCTACGGAATGAAGTCGCAGTTCAAAGCGAACGGACGTGTTCTAACTAATTAGCGAAAAGACAATAACTTTTACTGTACATATATAACTGAACCACATATTTTACGTAGCACTGCTAAAACCACAAT
>JAOSYY010000014.1:9204802-9240130 GCA_025727935.1 Hebomoia glaucippe
TATTTTTTATGATGTAGGATGTTTAAGGACTACCCCCGAAAACGAAGACAAGTGAATAACAAATGTACAGGAAGGCAAAATCATTTGAATTTAGCCTTTCAAAAACCCTAGCACATAATAATTATACAAGTAGTTAAACAATAGTAAGGATATATACAAAATATACTTCTAAACATTACTTCTAACGTAAGATGACTTCGAAAACTGTCAAACTTCTATGCGTATTTTAAATTTGTAATGTATTTTGAGCACATTCCCAGTTCCTACCTTTTCAAACCGTCTATTAAATGGAACGTGATTAAATTCCGATGTCATCCCATACCATAAACGTGAACATATCTCTTCTTTTTACACCTTGCCATTTTAAATGTATGCAAAGCTGCAATTATTTCTTGTATAAGAAAGCTAAATATGTGCACATCATAGGAATCCGACAACGCGCTCTGTCGGGAGCTAACTCACAAGCTATTTTAATTACACCAGACCAAGATTGCACTACGACGAATTAATGTAATTAATCATTGTAATAAAACTAAAGTCGACGCGGCGTCTGTCGTCTGCTTTGAACTCGCGTTCAATAGATCATTTTTATTACTGTTCCAAGTTGTTACAAAAATTAGGTAGATAGTTGGAAAAGGATTGAATAACTCACGTAATTAAAATTTAAACGTTTCATTTATACTTAAGCTTTGTAATTTTATTTTTCTTTGGACGTAAACTATAATCCTTTTTGCGACTAATCGGCGTGTTAATATGAAAGATGTATTTATTAAATTGCCGTATTCGTGTGTAAAATACAATAAAACAAGTAATTTGAAACCCATCCTTCAGTTCGTTAGTGACAAAAAATTGAGTCACATATCTTCTAAATGCTACGATTTCGTAAATATCAAGCGGCTTGTTTACAATGCAAAATAAATACATATTTACCAACCGCAAAATTGCGGTACAACCGTTTCTCAGAATTTTATTTTATTGTTCCGCTTTAATTGACCTTATAATACCACCACGTTGATAATCCCCAGTTCTTTAATCCCAGTAAATATCGAATGTAGTACCAGATTTTGTAGCATATGCGGATTGAGAGCAAGTTTGGCGAAACTACACCTTAGTCCGTTGAAATATAATTCATTTTGAATTGCATCTTAAACTGAGAGTGCGATTCGCTTCTACATGACTGTTCGGAAGCGCGCGCGCATGTCATAGACCCCGCGGACAAACTACGTTGCAATTAATTACCCAGACCATTGTTGTACAATGTATCCAGAACGGTCTTGTACTGCATTATTTGATGCTATGACTTTAATCATGACAACGCATACTGGACACTAATCGAAACAACAGAATAGATATTATAACTCACATTTAATTTTTTATTAGGTAAAAGTTGTGTCTTTATTGTTTACTATTATTTTACAATTGCCACAAATGAATTTTGCTAGGTTGGTTCTGTAATGAACGACAGTATATCTTTAGTGTACGATGAATCCCAACTGCCGACAAGCTGAGAGTAACGTGACCTACTTCTGTAGTAATTTGTTTGTGTCAATCGGAATCTCAGCATAATCCCAACCGTGTCGACTCGAAATTAAATGTTATTAAGCTAATGGCATTATGTTATTTGTAGACCCAATGCTCTTCTGTTAATTAACTAATCTCTTTGTTTTACGTAACTAATAATTATATATTAAATTTAATTCAAATAAAATAAGCTTACTTTTGCTTGGAATGTCTGAAAAATTCACATCCAATTTATTACCTTTGGTAAACTTATTACTGTACAAAACATCGTGTTTAACAGATTGTCTGTGCAGATAGAACTGTATAATTCTTAGTAGTGCGAAGTATTATTTCTCCAGAAAATAGAATTCAGTATGACTATTAAATGTGACAATTCTTTTTTTTGAAAAATCAATTATCTTGGTAAGCTTCGTAGAGCTATTTAAAAAACAGAGGATATTATCGTTTTCTCATTTAATGACTAGGATATTCTTACAAAACGTTTGAAAAAATAATTAATATATAACCTACATCTAATAATTTTTGGAGCCAAGAGTAAAGTTTATTTGCATACATTCGAAATAGGTCGGGTCAGTATCTCTATCGGGTGCAGCCGCCCTCTTAACCCAGTTGCAAATAGGGGTGGTTTTCCCACCCCATATATGAAAATAATTTATAAAGATCCCTGGACAATATTTTACTTCCACGTTTTACCTCAAACCCTGTAGCATAAATTAGATTAAAGGTATATGTAATATAAGCACATTTGAAGATTTTGAAGATAATTAATTTTGTATTTAGAAAGGTAGACATTTTAAACAAAGACCAGACTTTATAAGAATTTTTTATAAGTCTATTTAATTTATAGTTACTGATTATTTTCGAGTGAATTATTTATTTAAAATAACTTTAATTGCCGGCTTCAGGCTAAAGTTGCTTTTACTAAAACAAAGAATTAAGATGTCTAAAATTTTACTTTTAAAATTAGTAACCATTGAAAATAAAGTCAAAAGATTAAAGAAAGAAAAGCATTTCAAGAGTATAGACTAAGTCGGTGTGGTTACCTCATTATAGGATCAACTAGGAAGGCAAAGAAATGCCGCATTCATAGATAGGCATTGACATTAGTGCGATTCTCAGAATTTATTCACTCAACAAGTCTCAGAGCCCGGTATCAACAACAGATCGTTACCCACACAACTATAGCACTTATAGTCAGTAGTAGAGCAAGCGCTTTAGAAGCCTACACACTTCCACATTTAGATTTTAGTTAAGTTGTGTGAGTGTGTGTGTAATATTAAACGTGGGTGAACACAGAGCTTTCACGTAGCAGCCTTGGCCGCAAGACACGTGCGTCATTAGGGCTGTGCCCCTACTGTAATGGGTTTATGTTGACCAATTCATTATACTTCTAACGCTTAATGTGGCACTGAAAATGAGTTGGTTTAATATGTTGGCATTTAATCGAAACCTTTTTGTATATATTTCCATTTAATATTTGTACTTTTGTTCAATTTGTTTCTTGGTAATTAAAAGTAATGTTCAACGTATTTTTGTTACACATCTGAAACAAGTCTGAAATATGTAAGTGTGAAAGGTATACAATTCTACAATTATTCTAAAAATAATCACCAATGTCAGTTTAACAAAATAATGTCGTTATTTCTTTTTGCCTTGTAATTTATAATGAAGTTGATTTTTGAAAATATTGTTCTATTTATACAGCTTCAAGGTAATCCGCATTTTGTTTTGCAATATTACTTATATCGTCTCATAACACATATGATTCATTTTTCATCAAGCAATAGTGCTCAAAGAACCGTCAAACAGACAAGAATATTGCACATTTATCGGGTTTTTAGTTACAGAACTGCAAGTTCCGTATAGATATTCACTATATAAGTGAAAAATAAGAGCTAAGGATGGCAATCTTCAATAATTACCCAGAGTGATTCTATTTCAACGAAATAAAAATATCAATATAATATCGACTTGCGTTTTTTATGAATTATATTATATTTTTTATAGTAACGTAATGAAGATATATACCTTTTTATACTTTATCATGAAAGAAACAAATTTACATTAGTTTTCGGTATAGTTGTTTTTAGATGGTTGCTATAGACAACATAATCAATAGTTTCGAAATTGTACACCCCTAGAAGTTTTCGCCGGGAGCCTAGTCCTAGGGGTAAGAGGGTGTTTCTCTCTATCAGCTGAGCGGCTCGTATGGCCAACTATTTCGTCTAGTGTAAATACGAGAGCAGTGGGGTCAGGTGCAAGACACTCTCAACTTACGTCTATGATGTAACTTTAGCGCAGTACACAACTTAACGATCTTCGAAAATTGATAAAAAGCCCAATTTTTTAACATTTAATAAATAATTTAAATTAGATTGTATAACCGCGTATCTGAATTAGATTATGTGGGTATAAATCTTATTAAAAAAGTTTGTTAAATTAATAAAATCAATTTGGACTAGTTCTGACTAATGATTATTTATAAAATAATTAACTCTTTTTTTGCATATTTAATAATGCTATCAAGATAAATTATATTGTATAAAAAGCTCGCGTTTTATGAACATTTAATATTAAACTTATATTGTATATTTTAGCTTACCTAATATCAAATGATTTCAGAAATAATTCTAGTCTTATTTAAGATTTTAATAGTCGTAATTTTAATATATACAAACTTCTTGGAGTAATAAAATAAAAATAAACTAGACATACTCCATGAGCGATGTTTACAATTGAGTAATTACAAGTACAATGTTATGAACACATACGTCTTATTACTACGGACTAAAGAGCTTGTAGGAAATAGGTAAGTTTTCGAATCACGTTTGTAAGAATAAAACTGTTTATAAAACTCTTCTTTTCTATATTTATTAAACCTTGTGGAAATGTTTATGCTAAGAAAGCGTTGTGTTGCAATTAATGTAAATTTCCTTATGCTTCATAAATAATTCAATAGTATCTCTTGCATGTGATACCTATTTCTATTGGTTCCCATAGTTATTAAATGTGAGTTAAGATAAGACTTAATATAAATTATGTATATCTATAAAGTCTACTGCTCGAAGATAGATATGTCTTAAAAACTGTTAATGATTATTTGTCTAAAATACTGGAACATATTTATTTCTCTCTTTTAGAAAGGTATCAAGTTACAAATATTAAAAGGAGAAATATAAAAAAAAGATCCATACAGTAAAGATTCCTAACAAAAATGAAATTTATAGTTTTGAACATCACAGCACAAATATTCGCAACTAAAAGGGTAACAATATGTACACAATATTTATTTATTTCAGATTCAAACATAACTTTGTTTTGTACTCCCTCGATCTGATATGCGCGCGCGCATGAATGCATTCACGGTGACGGCTTCCCCATATGGCCAAGGCTGGGCCTTTTAAGGCTCACATAAGTGGCCACTCACCCACCCGCTGAACGAGCCAGCAATATCAATGAACTGGCATCAATAAAACATGTGGCACTAAGCCAGGAAAGGAAACAGCGAATTGAGAAAAAGAAATATTTGAAAAAGGCATGCGCGTATAGTCGATTGTTTGTGCGATTGGAAAGCATTCAATGTAAAGCTGCGCGCACATTATGAATTATTCTCTGGTATTATTTTTTATACAGAGCAGGCAATAACTGCCATATATGTTGTTATGATCGATTATATTTCGTTACATAACTTGAAGCGTTGTGTGGCCGGACGTTTTAATGAGATGAATTAATTGAATGTTTTCTTAGAACACTTGAAAATCGCCTCTACTGCAGAATGAATCATTGCAATAATTAATATTTAGTAATAATTACTGCAGTATTTACTTATAAATAAATACTATTTTTATGATTTGTGTTAAAATTGCTTAGTTAAAACGGATTCCATAACGTATTTCAATGTTAATAATTATAACTACGAGTACGTTTGTACTCGTAAATGTTTATTTTTGACGTATAACTTTGTTGAAACTAGAAACATACCCAGTAGATTAAATCTGTTTTTTTTATTATTTTAAAGTATAAAATAATATATTATAAATGTACAAAGACATAACGTACGGATCCCTAATGAAGCTGGTTGCGCAGCTGCATTCCAGCCGCCATTTTCTGGGAACGCACTTTTTTAATGTGCTCGTGGAATGTCAGTTTTTAGAGCCGGTGCGTATGATTTTTCATTGAAATTAAAAAGAAAACGCTTCGCTCGTGTAGACGTAATAAAAGCAAGACTCAGCATGCCGCAGTCATCCGTACTACTCTTTTTATCGTCTGGCAATCCTTTGCTTCTTTTATTATATAACGATTATTATAGGCTTTTGTTACCACTACAAATAAATTATAAATGTATATAAGAATTTAATAATATCCGAAAAAAGTAGTTAAACAGTAACCCAAGACGTCAATAATTATTTGTACTTGTGTAAGCGAACAATTTCCCATGGGAGGGACAGAACTTGATACTGTAAGACTTCGAAAATCACGCAACTTTGAAACGCACGATCCGCGTGTGAAATTTAATAACTGGACTTTACTGAAATTCTTTCTCATAATTTTTATTTTACTTTTTAGAAAGATTAAAAAATGTTAAGTTCGAGAAGATATGATGTCTTAGAAGTTAGTAATTAGTGTCCTAATTTTATCAAAATAGCTTCCATTACAATTGTAAAATCTTCAATAGTAAATTTGAAATTTGATTTATTTGCATACTGACAAGGGACGGATCATTTAAAAAAGTACATATATAGTTATATAGTTAGTTCACTATTCTTAGAATAATAAGGCGTGTAGGTATATGTATTCTTCCTTACTAGAGCTGATTGTCAAGTCACTTGAGTCACGACCGCGAGCACTTAGTAATAAATTGATTACATTAACTTGTGGTAACGATTAATTTACACTTCAATGATCTAGAAACCGGATAAGAATTAGAAATTCATTCGAAACATGTCTAAAGGGAAAACCATTCTTGAAGTTAATTTCTACAGTGTTACTATAAACTGTATTAATATTAATAGTTAGGCAAACATGACGTCACGAAAATTTTCCGAATAATGAATGGAGGTTTTAACGTTTTTCTGAATTATTATAAAGGTTAGCTGAATAAATTATGAGTTAAGTCTTACGTATTTCTTAAAAGCCCCTGAATCATTTTTTACATTGGTATGATAAAGTATTTTGTTCTACGGTTCCGTAAAAAAGGTGCAAACTCCTTTCAAATGATTCTGCGAGTGTCACAGCCTTTTAACAAGTGTTTGCGTAACATTGTAGTTTGAGATTTTGTAAAAAAAGAGTCTAGAAAACTTCTTAAAGTGCTTTGACAAACTGAAAGTATCAATGTTTCACACTTTTTTATTATCACCTCAATTTTGCGTTGCCTTTTAGTATCAATTAGTAATATTGAAAGGCATAACATTTCTCGTTTTTGTTCAAAACTAAACTTCATATAAATAGTAACAAGGAACATTGAACTGTGTTTTTCTAAGATGCATATGAAAGTATACAATAAGTACTCAGAAACGCAATACATAAAATGCAATGTAGGATGATAACCAGTAACATAATCTATTTTTGTTTTATAAAAATAATTAGGGCTCCATACGAAGTTGTAGAAGCCCATAAAATTCTATTCATCGTTTTATACTTTTCTATTTGACACTAAAACTAATGTATACATATAATTAACGTGGAGACCGCTATTCTTGAATATATTATGACTAACCATATTTATAAAATCAAGTCTTTGGAGAAAAATTGTGCCGATTCCTCGGGCCAGAACAAATCTACTGGAAAAAAATCCGCTAATCAAATTCTTGCACATTATAAATATTGTGCATGTTTGTGTAGATGTTTTTCATACTTCATTTAATGGACTCGCAAAGGTGCCCCTTAACATAATTAGTTATGGAAATGTGTGAAATATCACTTGCTAAGTTTGAGCTTATGCCTGTAAGTGAGTCTGTTTTTTAAATAAATAAATAAAATAAAATGCAACATCTCCAATCTCGATGCGACTAAACACGCATGTAATTTTAAATCTTAACTGTAAATCTACCACGTTCTAACCTTTTTTGAAGCAACTTTCAACAGCTAAAAAACAAGTTTTTTATTCCATGTGGCGCCAACACGAGTGTTTAACTTATAAGAAACGCTACGGTTTATTTACAAGTAAAGTACTCAAATTCACATCATTTGCGAAATACGCTTGTTTTGTTTTGTTCTATCATAAGGCATGGAAATTGGTCCTCTGTGCACGTGTGCGTAAACCATAATTGTTGCCAACCTTTACGAAAACCGTATACTAGTAAAAAGGGTTTATAAATATTTTAACCATATTATATTTATCTTAGAAACCATTTTAAGTATTAAGGTATAAAATTAAATTATTTGGAAAAGAAATGCAGAAACCATAATAAAAAATAACGCTATTGTTTAATTGACTAGCTTACAAGAAACTTAAAATTCCACTTAATAGACTCGTGTAAAAAGATTATTAGATGTTTTAAGAATACCAAAACATAGTTCGTCTTCACGAAACACGTTGGAATAATCGTAAAATATGTGTCATTTCAAAATCATATGATAATCCATATATAAATCGGATTTAAGTTTGTCATATAGAAAGTAATATTTTAAATATTTATATGTATACCAATATCTATCACGTTTTCATGAATAATGCCAATTTAGTTTTATCTGGTTAATATGTAGTTATGTCGAGATACAGATAATAATAACAGTGTAATAAGTAGGCCACCATTTGTATTAAAATAGCAAGTAGCAAGTGTTGTGCGAATAATGATATCGTACATATAGTACCTAAACTACGTGACTGATTGGATTGTTTATATTTAAATATCCCTACATAAGCTATAGTACGAGTTAGTGCGTACAAATTGGAGACGCGTGAACAGCATTATTAGCCACAAACATTCTTGCGTACATTTTCCGGTAATCGTGGCGAGTGTTGTTCGTAATATAATATTTTTTATATAATAAAATATAAAAATATTAAATAAAGTTATACTAACAAAAAAAAATAAAGTATCTTGTGGAATCCTAAAGCAGACTGCGTTAGACGCGTCGCATGACAGTCACTGCGTAGCCCAGACGCCATAAGCGTGATAGGAGTTGCTCCAAAATTCTCCACATCGGAATCGACAAGCTTCTTGAACAATGAAAAGGGAGGGAAGCGGAATTAAATTTCAAGTCAGTACGACAATTTTATAACTTCTAGAATTAAATAAATTTTGAAGGTTATATTATCGACGTTTAAGCATGTCGTCTTCTAACATTGATTTAAAAAATCATAAAGACATTTCCTTTAAAATAATGATATACAAGAGAAAATTCTATCTAGGGTGTTTAAAAATAGTCATTTAAAGTGGGTAGGAATGGAAAAATAAATAAAATTAATTCTCAGCTCTTGTTCATAATTTTATATGTAGCTTAATAAGATTTTCAGCTCTCTGTATTCCGGGTATCTCAAAAAATGATATTCAATTCATTTGATGTCATAAATATTTAACATCTTAAAATTAAATTCGACTAGTCACAACTTGCACGTCCTAGTGGGCAATTTAGGCACTTTATAGGTACACATCACGACAAGGACGTCGACCCCATCAGCCTTGAGCTTCGCGGTTAAATTCAATCGAGTTTAAACTTTTATTTTATGCGCCTTGGTGCCTACATTCAATCTCATTTAACGCTTTAATCTCTTCAATAGGGATGTTCCATTCTTTTATAAATGCGTCATATAAACTACTTATATTTATTTGTATAATAAAAGATAATATTATAAGTGGTGTGCACACTGTTTTATTTGTGTTGAGAATCGCTTTTATAGATGGACCTCAACATGAAAATTTTAGATGTAAAATTGATAAAAGAGACAACTCAAACCGTAACTTTTTTCTTCCCTTTCGCAGACATCGTGTGAATAAATCGTATTTTATTTTTATTTTGATAAAATTTCAACTATCAGCCGAACATTCTTGTTCAAAAAATGGACAAAAAATAGTGAACATTTCAAGTGTCTCCTGACTTGAAATTTTCACTATGGACAGGATTGGTTATTACGTTTTAAATAAAAATAAACGTGTATTATATTTTCAATTAAACACACCCCTACGTGCCAAGTTTATTCTTGTAATTACATGTTTTAGCCAAATTATTAGAAATGTTTATATTGTCTCTTACAATGTACAAGCTTTAGTTTTGATTTTAATGTTATATTTCCTTGTTTCGTTACGTATTTAAAGACCTTTAGTAAAGGTTGAGCTATTATTAGTTCAACAGTTTCATTGACAACAACTATAAGGTTACTATTAAAATGATATTGAATGTTTATTATTATAACAATGTTTTTAAAGTTGATATTCATTTCATAAACATTTCGATTTCGTTATATTTTTTTAAATTTTTAGGCATATACATAATATATTTATGCAAAATAAATGTACATTAAATAATTATAAAGTCAAATTTTTTAATTTATGTATCAATAAAATCATTTAGATGATTATAAGCTAGTTTAACGGAATTTAAAATGTTTTAAAACATTCTAAAGTAATTATTTAATGTACTAAACAGGTTATATGTAATCTGTAAGTCGTTCGAATTAATATATTATTAAGGAATAAATAGCTAGAAATAGCCTATTGAGCATTGTATAAGTGTACCTATTGTGCTTGTATGTGTGGTTGTGTGCTTTGTGCCAGGATAATGACCCAGAAGCACGCCTGTTTGGTGCGTCTGTACGCTGTGTTGCAAGTGATGCGTGAGTACTATACTTGAATATTGTGCCTTCTCCGTACTATTCTGTACTACACCAACGTAACACTAGCGTAGTACTATCATTTCTACCGAGGTAGACCGTTGTACAATCCTGCATTTCAAATCGTGTTTATTGTAATATAATGCTTATACAAGATGTGCGAAATTCAAAAAGTTATTAAAAAAGCTCGCTTTAGCTCTTGGCTCACGCAGTTATAGTACTGTAATACAAACTACATACTCGTACATGCACAGCGTTTCTTTTTGGTATGACAATTAAAAGACGTAAAAATTGCTATTTAGATCAGATTTCTTCGAAATATACCACATAAATTGATGAATTACACAGAAGATAGAAAATAAAATATTATTTTACCTCTGTCTGCCTTTGAAATTTAAGAAAACTTTCCGATATAAATTAAACACAGCAACGTTTTTTATGTCTAGACGAAATCGAATTCAACGATATTATATTATTACTAACACGATAGTCGAGTTATAAATAGGTATTTAATTATTATTTGGCATATTCGACCTTCAAATACCTACGTAATTATGTTTTGTTAGACCGCAATTAATTACTAGAAGGATGTTCGTAAAACAAATGTTCGGATAAGAACCTATAGATATAATTAATATTCACTTTCTTTGAAAAACCTTGCAAAGATAATTGCGTTTTTGTAACTCAACAAAAGTGCTAGTTATCACTAACTATTGACAGGAGACAAATGTATGAAATAAATGATTTTTTATTGTTTACTTAAATAAATACTAAATTGTGAAATCTTGAAATACACATTAGAATTATAATTTAATCGCTGAATTGCGCAACTTCATCTACGTACTATAAAATAAAGTACAATTGACGAAATTATCAATGTTATAAGGCACCAACCGTAAAAGAGTGTCATGCAGACTCTTTTTTAGAACTATTTGAGTTGGACAATTCGGTCTGATGTTGCGTAATTTTAACCGTTTGCACGTGCACGCAACGGAAACTCTGAAAAGGAATTACTTTTTCCTTTTTTGGCAACATTTCTCATCGATGCTTCGATATAATTAATCGTGATTCTTAAATGTATACTTGACACTATAATAATTGTTTAATTCGACCCAATAGTTTCTGAGATTAGCCTGTTCAAGTAAACAAATACACTTCAGCTTCTTTATATCACCACTAGCTTCTGCCAGCGGCTTCGCTCGCGATCGTTACGATTTTCACACCTTGAGTTACATGGACTTATAGTAAGGATTCCTAATTTTTTAAAACATAACATAGCCTCCTCGATAAATAGGCTATCAAACACTGAAAGATTTTTTTAAATTGTACCAGCGGTTCCGGAGATTAGCGCGTTCAAACAAATAAACTCTTTAGTCTTATAATATTAAAGCATAGATATAGATGACGGGAATAAGAAATATGATTTATATACTTTAAAAGTACATAATTAAAATGTAACTACTTTTAGAGTTAAGGGACTATAGCAAGGTTTAATAATTATTGAATTCTAATATAAAACACGGTATGATGTTATTAATTTACACGACTCATTTATGCTTAAAGAATTAAATATCGATAGACGTATGGGCGAAATAGTTTTAAAACATGTTACATAAGATGTTTTTGAGACGGATTTCGCAGCGCCTGACAATAAAAATTCTTTAATGGTGAGTCTTGCAACAAAGCATAGTTCTAAGCTATATTTTTAGTATTTAAAGGTACTTTATCACAAATTTAAGTTGCAGAAAATGATATAGGAGAATAATACTTTGTTTTACACCTTAGAGTTTCGATTAATGTAGTTAAAGAATGTATAACGTAATTTTTGTGTCAGACTTATCGTACAAATCGTTGATAATAATAAATTACCAAGATGTTTCGTTTCATGTTTAGGTAATATTGTGTTTAACATCATTAATAAAACAAAAGTTCTGTTTGTTTTAAAAACATATTAAGGCAACATACGATTACAAATATTTTAATGGCCGCTGAAAATGAAAATCGTCGCTCTGCCAAATTATACTTTGTTATTCCACCAGAATCGACGATATGAATGGCAAATTCCTCTGCCCACTTACCGGACTGAATGATTTCGACATTCTTGGCGGCTGTCGGCTGGCACAGCTTCGATAATCTCATGAAAAATTAAACGAGTTACAACGTAAATAAGCTCATTCTCTGTTTTAAAGTGTGCACGTTGGCACAATAAATAATTCTCAGAGATATATGTACTTTGGGTTTAACGTATTTTTACGCAACGCAACTTCTTTGTTTTGTATACGTATAGATTGTGATGTCGGCACACAAACGCTGGTTATTCAACCAGCCGCATTCCGCGCCGGCTCCACTTTTTGCTCTTCCTCGGCCGCGCCGTCCGCCGGCCGTCCTCTTGCACGAGGAAAAACAACCAATTAGAGCTTTTAGGGCAAGAATTAACGTCGTACATTATCCACATTTACGTCGTGTCTTCACGCTTCAAAAAAATCCCTGCCTGATACGCTCAAGCGACGAATTCCGAAACGTCCATTTCTTACGATGTTTTGTTCGAACAAACTTATTGTAATCTTGGCAATGCTTTTAGAGTCGAAGCGGATGCAAGAGATACGCTTTGTCGCTATGATTTTCTTTTATTACATACATTAAAACACTTAATATTCATTAATAGTTCAAATAAAATCAAAGTCTGTCTTAAAGTAATTTGCAAGAACTATCTAGAAACCTGATACAATATCAATTCAAATTTCAATTAGAATGAACGAATAACAAATATCCGTGACATTGTAAGACAAAGTTTTGATCTAAAATTTTACTTAGATAATAATATATAATTGTTTTAAGGAGTAGGTTTTTAGTTTGAATCCTCTTTAAAAGTAGGATGGTTTTTAGATTAGCTCTCTTCGTCTGTGTAATTAGTTTGTAAGATGGTAATTAAAGCTCTTCAACATGTGTACTGTTAGGCTTATTTCGTTTAATCTTGAGTTGTAGTTTCTTTGGAGGTAGTATAAACAAAATAAAAAAGAGCCGTTTTATGGGTGTACGTGGCCCCTGAGTGTTGCCAGAGCCAATAAAACCAATCAACACGGAACAGACATAACAAAAAGGTAACTCCTGTGGCGAGCCATCCACATTATTTACATTTTTTATACTACGCTAAGGTAGTGTCAAATTACGATCTTGGAATTTAGTTAGTTTTTGTGTCCTCTTACTATTTGACTGAGAACCAGTATCGAAGAAAATAGAACCAGCAAATTAATAAATAAGGTAATAATACATATAATGTATACTTCTAATATATTTTTTTCTCAAAGACAAGTAGATTTAAGTTGAAGTAAAAATCTTAAAACATCTTAAAATAAAACGAATTATTCTCAGAATATTTTGTTCGAAGATTATTTTTTTCTTTGGCTTAGTTATCAAGTACATAATTATTTACTCAATAAAGTAAAGAACCTATACCAAAATAAAAACCTTTTGCGTTCTTCGCAACATTTTTTTGATATGAATGTACAGTGCATATCAAATATATTTTCTACGATTAATTAACTACCTACGCCTCAATATTACATTATGTATAAAACGATGGTATACATTTTTATGGAACCGGTTTATTTTACCCACTTAAATGAAATCGATCACCGCTCTTATGGATTAAATTAAACACTGATAATATTTCACAGAAATGTATTTGGGGATTACCTTTTTTTGTTCAAAAGAATATTTTACCTGTCTCCGGCGACAAGGAACCTATTTAAAAGAAATCTTACTACGAAATTACGTTTGGAAATAGAAAAAAAAAATGAATTGTTGTCTAGGTGGCGCTTAGCTATGAAAAAAGCGGGTACCTTTGAATGGTTTGTAATAAATACAATTGAATTTCGAGTACCTATCACCCGTTTGGGACATCTACCTGTGTCGTTCTTAGTATGGTCTCGACAGCCCGTTAAATTTATCGTCACCAAAGTCGTCAATATGGCCTTAGTGGTGTGCCTTAGTTTTGATCATGCTTTAAGAATTAATATTTTGTAATGAATTTGGAGAGACTAATATTTTAAGAACATTTTTAAATAACATATTGTGTGACAGAAATTTCATGAACACAAGCTTAAATTTATTACCATATCTTCAATATTAAATGATCCACAACCTCAACCTCATCGTGTTTCCAAATAGTTGGTAGTTCCGCTACAAAGAAAGGTATATAGGTCAGGAATATTTGTCTAGTCAAGCACTGTAGTAAATCGTATTCATCGGTCAAAAGTTGGGGCTTCGCCAGCATATGGAATGTTACCATATAAAGTAATTGACTAAAGAATGACGAAGAAAAAGATTTCTTGATTAGGCATATACGACTACGATTAATTAATACATAATAGTAATAAGCTGAGTGACGACTATACATATATATTTATATATGTATTTAATATTTAAACAAGCAATGCTGGCATCAGTAAGAATATATAATGGTTATTCTTTTTTAATGTAGAAATGACAAAATGTGAGTTTACCCGAGACTTCGTACAGAAAAATACGTACATATCTACCTATTGAGAAAAAAAATCTGCTCATCATAATATAAACAAAGACAATATGCGTAATTGAGAATAAATAAAGATACTGAAACACATTGTGGGACTGGGGATAAATAACATAATCTTATTACTACAAAAAGTAAAAAGGACGTATTCACACACCACCGATCATTAGGAGCCGATCACATGACAATGGACATATTGGGCCCATGTGTAAAGTGTTTCATGGGCGATTGTATCTGCGTTATATTCAGATTTACAACAAAAAACTGACTTTTGCACTTCATCAAAAATAAATTTACGTCAGAATAATACACTATCAACCTGCTGGCTCCTTTGTACTACGCATAAAGGTATTGAAAAAAATATTCGTCCCTCGTCTATTCTTGTCACAAATACGAACTTAAATTATTGTTTTTGCCTAACATCTATTGTGTCTTCAAGTGGCAGTTTTGCGAACTTCATTGTGTTTTTTTTTTTGGCTCCGCCTGTGCCTGCTTTCTTATATTTGTGGTAAAACTAATTGTTTAATTATAAATACATAATGATCGTCTGATCATTATGTATTTATAATTATAATTTTAGCGATAAACCTTGATTTTACAAAATATTTTTATCCGTTTGTTATTTTACTAGGGTCCTTTTTATATCAAATCCTACCTGCTAATTAACTTACATCGCTAAGTAGGTGATTGTATTATATTTATGTCTATAAATAATCGTAAGGACTTTGTTCATTAAAAATTTATAAAATATCTTTTTACGACATCTGCTGGATATATGTAAAACTACAATTCGTTGGAACTCCACTAATAGGTCAATTTTATTGTAGAGCTTATTAAGTTTCTATTTGTGCACATATTAATGTTATTTGTTAAAAGATGGCATTGTCAGCAACAACCATTGTAAATTCATAATGTTAGTAAGATGGCAGTATTCTAGTGACAACAATTTAAAAAGCAATATTATAATTGAAATTGATTAAGTAAAAAATAAACAAATTATCTTTTTAATAATGGCAATATACCCGGTTAAAAACTACGAATTTTTGGTGTCAGATTCATTGGGTAGTAAATAATATGTCAATGCTTAAATTAGCCGTGTTAAATTACGTCGGAATTTAAAATCTTTATAAATGAAAAATATGAAAAAATATTTTAAATGAATACTATTTTTTACCTACTTCACTACATATATTCTAACAATTAATGACCATGTCCGATATTTTCCATAAAAGCTGTTACACATCGCGTAGCACTGGCTACAAATATAGAACATTATCAACGAATACTGGTGATAAGGGTTCCAAGGACAACAAGGAGGAGACGAGTTTATTTGACAAAAAATTCAAGGAATTAAAAAATGCTATTACATCTCGAATAAACAAAGAAGTGGATGAAACACAAACAGCACGTAACATTATATCGGAAAAGTTTGAAAAGGTTGATGCTAAAATAAACTCTATGCTTGATCTACAAAATACTGTAACAGTGCTGAGAAAGGATTTACAGGTAGCAGAAGATGTACTTATCAGTATTATAGAGAGGTTAGAGAAACTAGAGCTTGTCGTTGGTGACAGCGAAGTCGGCAGTATTCAGTCACATAAGGACTCTTTTATAAATACTAAGCATTCACATTACCAAAATTATTAGGTACTGTAATTATCTACGTGCTTGTTTAATTGTTAGTCCTACTATAGGAAATTATCATCTAATTTAACTTTACAGTCATCATAAACTAATTAAATACAGTACATACTAATGAAACTAATTCCTGAATCATATTTCTATAGGCGTCATAAGATAGTAATAGGGCTACAGGTGAAAAGAAACAAATTTTCAACATCAAAACTTTATTTATTTTCAAATTAAATACAATCAGCTCTGAGCTGAGCACTTTCATAATATATATTTTCTACGTTTTGATTACATTTTATGCAAATAATTTCTAAATTTAAGTAAATAAAAAATAAAATGTACAATTTAATTGTAGATATTCTGGTAACACTGGGAATTAAATGCACAATACAACTTTAAAAAAATTGAAAATGTTTATTATATTATAATTGATTATTCAACTTTAAAACTAGGTTGATTCTTCAAAATCTAAAAAAAATAGCAGCTAAATTTTATATTTATATATCTATGAAAATGTTACAAATAGAAAGTGTCTAAATATATTAATAAAAATTTGCTGCATTTAAAAAACTTGTTTCTTCAATACGCGTAGACAATATCAATTCAATACACGTACATACAGATTTCAATATGTATTATGATAAATATTATATTAAAATACATTAGATTAATAAAATAGTAATGTTTTATTCATTTACGAAAATAATAAATGATTTTTTACTGTGTGAATACCAAATTATTCCTATTATCACTAAATTATCATTATGGCACTACCTAGAATCGTTTATTAAAACTAATCAGATGTAGTTTACTACTTACACATATTTTCAAATACATTTGTTTCTTTAAAAAGGAAGTTAAAAAGCTAATCTGAAACTTCAGTGCGTATGCAACGGAAAATGTATATAATTAACTATTCATATACAATAACAATATCTTATGCTACGACTAGCAAAACATAGGAAGATGAATAAATCTAAAAAATCACATAACAACAGATTTTTTCAGTATCAGCAGTGTCAGCGCTTATGTTTATAACATTATTTAAATAAAATGCTACATTATTCCTAAATTTAGGGTTCATACATAATACACAACAAAAATCAATTAAAATTATTAGTCAATTGATAAAGTCGTTGTTAAATGCAATAAAATTTATATTAATCAATAATAATAATAATAACATTAAAAAAACATTGTTAGAAACCTAGCTAACTTTGTGCACCAAGTTTTTTAATACATTGTTTATAATTTAGCCAAATTGTTGTACAATTTGAAATATTTCTATGGTAACTTTTTAAGTATGTTTTAATACAATTTTAATAAAAATTAGCAAATAATAGAACAAGCAGCTAAGCTACTTACGCTTAGATACTATACACATTTTTAAGTGTCTACGTTAAACAAGAATATAAATAATAATGTGTAAAACTGTTTTATATTTATTTTCAATTATTTATTTCTATTGACATTTAAAAGCATATGTATATTAAATTAAGTTGTCAAAAATTTCGTCTCTTTCTCGTCTAAATTAATATTTTGTCAATCAAAAGGATTGCATTTTCAGATCAGTATATTAGAGATTAAATCTATATTTGTAAATTACACACCTATTCGCCTTTATAAAATTCTAATTCTGAAAATGAGTGTAGCAAAATATTTTGCACTAGATGGGAGATATTTGCAATGCTTAGTATCCATGATTTGTCTTTCAATTGTCATTTTTATGAAGAAATGTTTCAAATTTTAACGTTGTCTATTGAACATTACACGACATTTATAACGGATATTTGTAGTCTTTACTAAACATCCAGCAAATTATATCTATTTAACACATCAGAACTGATTACTATGGCCGATTTCAGTCAAATAAGCAAATAAATGCTCGTATCAATCCATCTGCAAATTTTGAACAACACCCCTTTCGTTTTTTATAAGCACTATAAGAGTAAGGATCCTCTATTTGGTACTTCGGTTCTTTTAGTCGCTTCGGGCGACGTGCACATAGCTTTGTCGGTTGGGGTTCTTCAGGTTCAGGCTCAGAACGAACGCTTAGATTCACTGGGGCTGCAGCAGGTTCTTTGGGCCGCGGTCGAGCCCAACGACGAAGTAAATTCTCTTGATGAGCACCTACAGGTATGGGCGCAGATAATTTTCGCGCACGAGCCAACACTAATGCTCTTTCCATCGGCTCTAACAACTCAAATGCCAAAGCACGATCTAATTCTTCGCCCTGAAGTAATAAATATCGGGGGCAATACGACAACTCTCCCAAAGCAGCCCGCTTGTTTGGGGATGTCAACTCTCGCTTATATTTTTTGCAAATGGCAGTACTCCACCGTGATAAAGCTTCAATTAGTATAAGTTCATTTGAAACTCGAAGAGTATCTCTTTTAACTATCAATGCCAGGTCTTCATATGTAAGGTCTTCTAGTTTCTCGTGTTGTAGTGCGGCATCTGCATTTTCGTCTAATACGAGGAGAGTGTTATGTGCCAACATATCACACCAACTCGCGCATTGAGCTAATGATCGAGCCGCTCTGTCATCAGACAATGCTGGCAAAGATGGTGCAGACGCTGCCCCCGGTAGTCTTGCACACAAATAACGTAAATCGCGCATTATATCCAGCGCTACTTCTGCATCCAACAATTCGTCTAATTTACGTGCACATCGTTCAGCTAATTTTGGACATAAAAATTTGTAAGCAGCATCGAGAGTGGATCTGGCCGTATGCACGGTTGTTAGTTGGGTGGGTTCACAGTAATAAAATCTAAGCAAGTTCTCAAATCCTCTATGGTCAATGTAATCAACCACTATGATGTCAGTTTTTGCGGAAAGCAGAGCCGCAAAAACAGGGCTAGTAGCAGCAAGTACCCGGCGATGACCCGGAAAGCGGTATGTATCATCATTTATGCCTGCTACGAATACAACATCGCTTTCTGTTTCATCATCGTACAAATTGGGAGATTCGGGAGATTCACCACTCTCATTCTCGATTGTATCGGATGTTGGACTGGCGTACTCAACGTAAGTGAGAGCATTTACAATGGGTGGGTCTAGGTAAGGTACATCTGGTGGCGAATCCGATGTATACGTTGGGTCGGTAGTACTCTGAGACGTTGTGTCTTCGACTTCAGTTCTTGCCGGATTGACAACTACAGTCATCTTGAATTCTCTTTATCTCTCCTGAAATTAAAACGTAGTAATTAGTGTAGATACTAAATTAACAAGAAAATCTAACCCAAAAGTGTGTTTATACAGCAAATACTATTGTGTTAATCAATTTTATTATCAAACTTATTATACGTGTTAGTTGATATCAATACCTTATAAGGGGTCTTTATTACCACCGTTTGTATAATGAAACGGTCCAAGCGCTAAATACTTTACAAGGATACTTTTGTGTTAGAGCAATTTATTTTAAACTACGTGATATTTTCCGGCTTCCGTTTGGTCAATATCTTTGTTATGTTTGATTCTATTGCAAACGGTTGTTCAATTCTTTGTAATATCTAATTAGTGCTGTGATAACAATAGGTAAACATTATAAAGAAGTCAATAAATTGCAATACTTGACTAACAAGGTACAAATATAACGAAAGTCATAATTTCATATTTATATTAATAATAATAGAAGATTTATTAAAAAATACATCCATGCACACAATGAGCGTTTTGTACCAACATTTGTGATGCGTCACTGCTTACGAATCCAGAATCGGCTCAACAAAATTATACTGAGTGTATTATATGTACTAAGTATAGATCAGTTTTAGTATTATAAATAAAGTATGTAGGCAGTATGCCTCAAGTGTCCACTAAAAGTTCTTTAAACAACATTTATGCAATAATCTTCAAACTTAGCTGATTCTGTAATTAAATATCCTAAAAGTCTTCCGTGTTCGCATTTTTACATTAATATTTGGCTACTGCCACGTCGTCACCCAAATATTTGATCGCATGTTGCAATCTGATCGCGGAAACACTGCTTTCACATTATAAATATTCTTAAAATAATTTTCAGTTATATCCAAAACGTGGCCTAAATGTATTTGCATAGTTTTATAGCAATGGACTGGATTTGCCCTATATTTAGAATACCTAATGCAATAGCAGTGTGTTGCGAAAGCTTTCTACATAATCCATTAGGACGTATCTCAAACTTAATTCAACTCGCATGTGTACTCTTGTACAATGGCTGGTTTTGCTTTCCTACCGTCCATCTATTAGTATCAGTTTTTAACATAATAAGAATTAGGTATAATTTTAAGAGTCATAATAAATTAAATACGTCTGCTTCAATTAAATCGGTTTTTATCGAAAATAATTTCTAAGAAGTGGTTAAAAAATAAATAAAATGGACAAGAACAGTATTGGAGCGTATATCCTACTAATTGCGCAAGTCAGCTTAAGAGCGATAATGCCTCCAGCCTTGTACTGAAACCAAGGCGCTTATTAATTAGATCATGTACATTATACAATACACAGTATCCCTTCCACATGATGTAATTATTGTATTTGTGTGCGGAAATTGAGTCAATCAGGGTTAATAACGTGATCGATTTAACGCACGTGACAATGATCCGTGATCAAATATTATAATTTGAAAAATGTTTTTATGAATGCATAATAAATACCAATTTTCTAATTATTGAAATCAAATTTTCAAATAAAAGTCTATATCATGATATTACTTAAAGCATTTTAAATAAATTGTGAATAAATTTTTGGACGCCAACAACCGAAATAAAACCCTACTAATAGCAACAATTGCACTTAATTTACCGGAATAATTTTGCAATCATTATGTTAAACTATTAATGTGAACTTGAAGTCTTCTAGTGCTTATTTTATAATTAAAGCTTTCTTTTAGAGGATATCTTTAGTTATGCATACACACTCGCAGCCCAACAAGTACAAACAACATATTATGGTAGGTACGATCTTTTGATGTGAAGCAAAACAGCAACATGGTTTATCTCGGAAATAGAACGACTGCGACACGCGGAAACGCAGGGGAATCGACCTGAAGTGTCGCTCGTGCATTGATCGGGTTTCAAGTATTAGAACATTTAGATTTATGCGATTATTTTTAATTTTGTTTTTGCCATTTGGATTAAATAACTGATCTCGTCAATGTTGTTATAAACGTTATTATTTTCTAAACGTGGTCGAATAAATGATTTTCAACTGAATGTGTTTGGGCTTTCCCCGGAATTGGGCGTGTTCTTGAAAAAGTATTGAAAGCTGTATTAATGTATAAGTTACGATTTTAAGCAACCAAAAATTTTATAACAGATTGAAATTTATGTTCTGACATAACCCACATATTTATAATAGTTTTTAATTATTTAATAAATTAATACTAGGTGTAAATATAATTTTCCATTGTTTACACAACCGGTACAAGATGTCGTAATAAGGCCTTATACAAGTAGCGCCTCTGACATTGGAAACTAAGATCTGGATAACAAAATGTTATACTAATACATTATATTAAAGTTTAAATAATGACTGAAATGATATAGACTCAATTGGGCAGAGCAAATAGAGAAACAATTTTAGTACAAACAAATACTATAACTACATTTATTTAAACTTTATATTAGAATATTGTAATGTCAACTATAGTTTTTACGCTTACGTCAAATTGTTATTTGATTAAATTTTGAGACAGGTATGTATTATGTTAACATTATTGAAAATTCCATAGGCCTATTTCTATGTGTGTTTTTTTTATGATTTTTCTGCATATTTTAGGTTTTGTATTATTATAACAAGCATTTTCAATGTCTTCTAAACGGATTGGCTTGTCATTCAATAGCAGCTCTTGAAAATGCAGTAAGATCGAGAAATAGGTTAACACAGCTTACTGCATATCTGCCAAATATACTTTCGATGGTAGGGCGGGCGGAATGGCCCCGCAGTGCCGCCCTACATTTCGTAACTGGGTCAAGAGTAACCCGTGTCTTAATGAACTATGTTTTTAGTGATTAATATACGAATTGAAGTTCAAATATTGTTTTTTCACGCATTAATATAATAATTGTTAATTGTTAGTATAATATTGAACGTTATAAGATTCAAATAATAGAAGTTCCCATAAAATAAATAGCGTTTATAATTTAAATTATTAAAAATTACTATTTTTGTCAGTAAATGAAATTAAGTATTAATAATGTTTACATGCATGTCTATCTAGTCTTAATTGTTATTTGTAATTTACAATACTGAACAACAATAAAATTAAGGACAATTATGAGCCATGGATTGATACAGATATTCGATAGATGAATCATTTACGTAAATGTACGCACTGTGGTCAAGATGGCTTGTGAATCATTGTAAAGAAAAATAACTTAATGTTACTTCTTAAATATTTTAACATTTGTAAGCAATACACAGAAACGTCTTATCAAGAGTATCGCATCATAAAACAGGATACATTGTGGTAAACAGTCACGAATTGAAGCTATTAAAATTTTACGATAGTTACAAAAACAGACTATTCGCCTAAAAGTAATAAGTTTTGGACACCATAATAAAAGTAACCAAATAAATTACTGTAAAGTTGAAATATGAATACAATATAATATGTGAGTATGTTATTTACTAACTCTACTCAAAAAGTATTAAATATTCTAATTTATTACCGGTATTTGGATTGGGAGCCAGACAAACTGAATTGAATAGAGTTGCGCGGATACATATTCTAACGTTAAGGGAAGTTTAAGGCAATAAATGCCGTCTAGACGGTCTTCGACCTAGACTAAACATTTTCCCTTAGCAGCCAGATCTGCAAGTTAATAAAATAATGCACTTAATATTATTTACTTACTAAGAATATTCGATTATGAAGGAATAAGACTTGTGTTGAACTTTAAATATGACTGACAGATTAATTCATTGATGCGAAATTAATATAGCCCGCCATTAGTAATCCTGTGGCTAGTTAAAGTTTTATAATTTACTAAATCTTCCGTTGATGGAAATGTTTGTTGTATTCATGCATTCTATGTATTTTCGACCCTGTTCCTTTATCCACTAGGCATAACCAAAGTATGTATTTAGTATCACGCATCAGGCATTACTTCAAACATCACTACAGTCTAAATAGCATAGAGATTCGGTCAATTTTAAAAGCTAAATTTACTTATTGAGAAAAACTAGCTCCGGTTTATTTTCCTCAGATTAGTTATTTAAGATATATAAAACGGAAAAAAATTAACGTTGAAGTAATACACAGAACACCTATTTGATAAGCATTATTTTTTTGTAGAATCGCTGGAAGCATGTTTCCGACTAAAAGTAATGATAATAGTAATAATATTCGTAACATTACCTGCAGTGGCATGCTTATTGCCGAGTGTAAAGTGTGACCTGCCTGCGCGTCATCACACCCAGTCATCCGGAAATGTCAATTAATTTTATAATTTACTTCAAAAACGCGATTACTTAGAGTTCATTCGCAATTTAACACTACATATTGCTGGTTAAAAATAGTTCTAATTCTTCATTACTTTTTACCGAATAACTAATTGTGTTTGATTGCAGCAGTTAATGTTTTGATACTATTTTTATCTTGCCATAGCGAATAGATTAAGATATTTTAAAAGAACTAACAAGTTCATTAATGATCAAAATGAATAATGTTTTTTAAACAACCATTTATTTTTAGTAAATAAAAATGATGGACGTACTGTCATAGTCTATAAGACGACTTCCTTTTGAAATGTATTATTATTATTATAACTACAAATCAAAATACAGTATTTTAAATTAATGTAATGAAATTAATTATTAGATTTAAGTAAATACTTTTAGATTTTTATCGTCACTTTGTAATTCAATATCGCTATCAGGAAGGAAAATAAGTCAAGTCTACAAACAAAAATGAAAATATAGATACATATGGCAAACCAAGTTATAAGTTTTTGTTAGTACGGTGTATCATATATCATAATAATAAAACCAAACTCACGGTCCAATGAATGAATTTGTGACAAAGTTACTGATAATAATATATAAAGCTTATAAGTTGACGTTTCTATTTGGTGTGATAGTGTATAATAAATTCTAAGAATTAATTATATAATTCGATCGTGCTAAGGAATACAGTTTGTAATGCTTTGGCAATATGCCAATATGTAGACACTTTCGACATATATAATGACGAATCCACTTCCCTTTAACTATAGTATTTTTAAATAATATTCGGGATATTTTTATGTTACTGCTTAGACTATAGCTACTCTCCATACATTCCAGAATACTGTAAAGCTGTACAGACAATAAAATGGAAGTCTCTAAAATAACAGCTTTATCTAAGTTTTTCTAAGTACATATACTTATAACAAGAAGACAATCGAGAATATTTTTGTCGGTTAGCCTTTCTGTCTGCCTATTTATCTGTTGCGGCAAATATACGAATTGGTTGGACCGATTGTGACGGGGCTTACACTGGCAAAGAGCTGTTGTTAAATACAATCTTTATAATGATGTAAACATAAAATTAACGGGCGTAAACATAAAATTAAAAGCCGCGGGCAACCGCTATTCAATTATAAATAGCATTATCAAAGTAACGCCTTTCCGTTAAATTGCTGTGCGATAAAGAACCTGTTTTCGTTGAGTACCAAAATTAACATTAAAAAAAAAATTGTTACATTTATATTTTTCAATAAAATTACAATATCCGGTGAAATACTGAAATTAAGAGAAAGCGATAAGAAAAACTAAGGTTAGATCTATTATTCAGAACAGAGAAATATGATTTATTTATGAAAAGATGGTATTGAAATATTTGTTCTAACAAAAAAGTATCGCAACTTATTTTTACAATTTTCGGCAGTTAAAATGAATCTAAATTACCTTATATAAATTATGCATTAGGAAAATTCCGGAAATATAAAATTTTCCGTTTATTTTTATCTTTCTAATTACTTTCGAAAATATGTCATGCTTTACATACACGTACTCTAGCTTTAATTGTTCGTTTCAATATACTCGTATATATGTATGTATAGCTCTATATTTTTTAAACAGAATATAAAGTGGTCTTATTGTTTGAGACATTTACAAAGGTGTAGCAATATGTTTAATTAGGTGTTTTAAACTTTTTGATATTATTGCCTCCCTATTAGGTACATAGAGATATTGTTTAATAAGTAAATTATATTAGTAATCTCAAACGATTCCGAAATCGTTGAAACTAAAGTTGATAACTATTATAAATAATAGATTTATCTAATGAAAATTGCGAGAGCGGCCATACAGAAAAATCAAAAACAAACAATATATGTGTTTTATCTATGACAGCTGAAAATCTATTATCTACAAAACAAATGGCTACCTGTTGTTGACGACGTTTCACATTTCAGGAACAGGCTTCAAATTCCGTCACCACACTGCACCGATCTGAAGTCTACAATAAGTGGAATAATATATCTTTTCTATAAGATATTAGACTTGAAAAGGCGTAGTGTTTTATTTATAACTGATTATGTATTGAAATGGGACGAGGCACAAAAGGTTGCGCGCGCCGCCCGCCCTCAGACAACCCGGCAAAACCAACCAACCGAGCTTTCCCGCGCCAATATTAGCAACGGTTTTCGCGTGAATTCAGCACTGAACGCTGCGAGAGAATGTTCGCTGGCCGATATCCGCGCATGCGCTATTCACTGCTCAGCTATCAACAAAAAGATGCTAAAACGGTTATTGACAAATACTTTTCAGTCTTCAACGAACGTAGCGAAGGAATGCTATACCATACAAATCGCGATCAGGTGGTTTTTCAAAACATTATTAATATCATATTTGATGGCTGTCATAAAGACAATATTGAAATAATTGTTCTTTACGCGGATTTTCATAAAATATCTATTTTTTATTATTTTTTAATGTATAAGGCCTTATAACAATGTTTTCTATTCTTTTATACTGCGCGAAGTCACGTTATTATGATCATGGCTATTGCCTATACTTATGCTATATACTTTTAGTAATAAGTTAACAATACGAACAGTTTAAACATATATATATATATTTATGTATATGCACGAAAATAGGCTATTAAACCTACAATCTAGCATAACTGATGAGTTATAAATATTATAGGTAACACCACTCGTGACCATTCAGAAAAACAATAACTTGTAGGAATATATCAAGAACGCATCCGGAAGTTAGGTTCTAAAGAAATAATTACAATTCTGTGTTTTTATTCTACTTATTACGGAGGCTTCAGCCACAAGTCCAATTCTGCGACATTTTTTTATGAACTAAGTAAGTTATTTAAAATAATTGTCGTTAATCTGCGTTACCAGCAAAACCTTGAAATAGATCGCTAACAATATTTTATCTTAGGTTGTTGAAAACAAAGTGAGTCAAGTACATAAGAACCAAACATTAAAATTATTCTAGTATGTAGATACAAATCAATAAATTTGGATGTTTTAATGAAAATATTTTTTTTCCTGAAGACTTTAGATGCAGAATGGAGGATATATTATACATAAAGCGGAAGTGGAGCTAATACAAATAAATTGAATAGAAATTATGTCACTTTTATAATATGTCATGTTACAATATAATATTGTTATCCTGATGTAAATAGACAATAACGAAGACAATAAATTTAATAGGCAGTAGGTACTCCCGGTATTCTGCAATAATTAATCCCGTCTTAGTCAAGTAAATCGTACAAATAGAGCTGTAATTAGTTATAACATAAAACTTAAACAACGTGTGCACCTTTACTATCTTATCGGATTTAGGTAATGTACTAGGTACATATTGGGCTTAAATACGAACTGGTTGTAACTTTGGTAAGTAAGCAGTGTAGTGCGTAAGTAATCTACTTTTAAATATTCCACGTGTAGGGTAAACCTTTTCATCAAACAAATGACCATAAACAATAGACTATCATTTATGTATTATTATACTATTTGCGTACTGCAGTATATATTTAATATTATCAATAATGTTTATAATAGAGGCTAAAACATATATGTAGGCATATATGCCTTATAACACTATAGTGTTAACCTTCTTCAAATAAAACTATGTATGTGTATAATATATCTATCAAAGTTTAAAAATCAATTTTATACAAGTGTTATAGAGTATTGCACTACGCTTCATCTATCTGTTATCAGAAAGAAACATTGCAAGACACCAGCCACTGACAGTAACCGCATGCTAAATGTCAATAACGTTATCTTTCAATATAGATAGCGCTTTTTGACATAAATATCTATCGAGTAGGTATCGGTTGTTAATCGCCAACAAAGTATAGTTTCTACCTAATGTCATAGGAAGAAAACATTTGTTTTGACAACTTATTTCATAAATATAAAACAATATATTTCATTTGTTAAAAGAAACATATAATGTCTTCTTTTCATGAAAGACAGAAGAGTCTTTTCAACACATTGAAAGAAGCTGAAGACCAATATAGTTTTTGTAAGACTAACAAAGCTACAGAAACAAAAGACTATGAGATGATTGATAAACAACGGTATAGGAAGTTAAAACGGGAAATGAAACAGTTTAGAGGCAAAGAGAGTATATATAAACGTGCAGAGGCAAGCATTCGAGAATGTTTACGAGTAAAGGATACACCAGATTATATCAAAAATCCACAAAAATGGTCATATTACTCATTATCTGATGTTACACCTGAGCAAATGTCAGACTCTAGAAACGCAGCTACAGCTCTTGCTTTTATTCGGGAAATGGAAGACCGTAATGAAGCATATTCTAATGTCATTGATGAAACTGGTGCAGTTTTCAAAAAGCCGATATTTCAAATATCTAAAACCCTTAAACCAAAGCCAGAAGAGGAAAAGAAAATCTTATTTAAAAGCACTAAGGTTATAATGCCAGAATATGTGGTTGGTGCAAAAAAGTCGGTCGGAACACCAAAACCTTTCAAAGCAACAGTTAAAAAAGGCCCCAAACAAGTGGAATTGAAGTTAAACCACCTTTATGATGATGATTATGATAGCAATAATGATGAGATTGTATAAATTAAGCTGTAAAATATATTGTTTACTTGATCTTCTATTGTAATCTACAGTGTTATAATCATCCATTATAGGTACAGATACCAGACAGTTAGATTTTTTAAAATTATATGTTGCAATCATAGTATTATTCAACCACATCAATACATAACTTGAATTTATTGCTATTATTGAGCATAATTAGTAACAATACTTTTATTCTTAGAATACTTTAAATATTAAATTTATGACATATATTTCTTCTTCAAAGACCACATTTAAATGGATTGAATTGTAATATATGTAGAATATACATTTACTAAACGGAAATAAAAAGGACATTTTTTTGAGTCTTGAGCTAAATTAAAATAAAAAGCACAAAGGTTTTTTCAATTATTTACTCTTAAGCATCAAAATATTCTTCTGAATAGAAATAGACTCAAATTACTGATATGAAAATAATTTATTACTACATTAGCATTGAGACACAATTGCTGACTCTGATTTAATTTCCAAATTTTCAGCAGATTGGTTCTCCTTATTTTCAGCTGAGAATCCACTAAGGTCTCTCATCATAGAGTATGCATCTTCACCATCTGCATAGTATTTAGGTTCTATTTCTAGTATTTTAAAACCAAGTGAATTTGTGTAGAGGTTGAGAGCAGCCCTGTTACTCTTTCTGACATGTAAGGATACATATTTTGCCTGGAATTTAAAGAAAATAAATGGTACAATCTGTGATGGTAGGAAAAGTTATATTCAAATAAGTATTTTTATTTATATCAGTAAATTTATAAAGCTGCCATTGTGAAGGCTAAGAAATGTACCTGAAAACATTCTACCATAGCTAGTGAAGCTTGGTTCATCAGCTTTTGTGCTAAGCCAAGGCGTCGGTGTGATCTTTTTACAGCCAAAGATGTGATATGTCCATGCCTATTGTCATCACCATCTTCTTCCATCTTAGCCAGAACATATCCTGAGAATAATTAAGACTATACCTAGCATCACTAACTTACACAGCAAGAATCGCAAATAAAATTAAGTCTAAAAGGAATACAATTAAACAATTAATTGATAACTGCACATTTATCAATAACAAATACTTAATATGTATTTCAAACTCTCAACATATATACATGTAAAGCAACAAACAAGAAAATATAGAACAACAGTTAAGTCATGCTAACCAACAATGTGACCCTTTTCATCTTCAGCAACATAACTCAGTTGTGGCCAAGAAAGTCCATGGTAAAAATAATACTTCATCTGATAATTTTCAGGCAGACATAAAAGATTGCAGTGTTGCATATTCATGAGGTCACTAGGCCTTGCACAACGGATATTCATTTTGGTGATTGTCTTAGATTTGTTTATAAACAGTAAAATTAATACAGTTTATTCTCTGCGCAATTTTCTGCCTTTTGGTTGTCTTACTTCTGAAGCAGGTGGGGTTTCTGACATCCCACCTATCAATTCACGGACAAATCGGAATTTCGATAAACAACACTTCCATACAATGTACCAACCTAAAACAAAGGACTAAGAAATTATTTTATTGATCCAATTTATGAGCTTAAAAATATAAGTAAAGGCTTGCACTACTCACAAAATAAGACAAATGCAATAACTAAAACTATACTACATATAAAAGTAATTATTGCTAAAATCACTTCCTTCATTTCGTATCCGTAATTGTTATTGAAATCAAATCACTCTTATTATGGAATGCATTACAAGGAATATGAGTTTCTTTGAGATAAATACAAGTTAATATATTTTCCAATTAATGTATTATGCTTCCATATGCTTTAATATTTTACGTCTTGTATGAGGAACAAAGATCCGCCATATTATTTTCAACAAAAGCCAAAGGGCATAGGCGACAGTAGATACCACGTAAGTATTGATAATTAATTATCACATTTATAATAAGTAAAAGTAAATTAATTTTATAATAATACCTTTTCTTGAATAAATATTGTATATAGATTTCTCAATGCCCTAATATTGACATTTATATCATGAAAATAAAAGTCTAACCTAAAATTAACTCACGCCGAAAGTCAATTGTCATTTGGTTTGAAATTTATTAAGTCAACTGTCAGCTCCAATGTAGCGGCTTTATTGATTATTGAACAGCTAAAGTTAAGTTTTATAACTGTTTAAAAAATTAACACAACTGCCTTGCATTAACCCGTGTTCAAGATGATGCAAGATATTACGATATACTCTATTATTAATTTGTTGTAGGTTCTTTTACCTTTTTTACTTTCAGCAATTATTAAACCATCGTCAACTAATATGACGCTTTATTTAATAAGATTTATAAAATTCATTGCGAGCAAGGATAGTAGTATATAAATAGCAGTAAAAGGTAAGCCTTGTATATGAATATTGACAATTCTACTAATTGATGATTCATCGTTCGTGTATTATGAAAGTGCTAAAATGATGGAATCCGACCTTAAAGAGTAAAGATAGGAAACTTGGGAATGTATTGCATATTCTATTGTGAATTTAACGACTGTCAAATATTTTAAAGTCAAAATCAAATCGACTTGTCAAGTTGTCAACATTAGATTAGAATTCTCAATCTATACATCAGGATCTTAATGATTAATAATATTGTGATAAATATAGTTATTTTTATATTAATTTTATTTTTCATTTGAAATAAAGCAAAGTCAAAGTATAAAGTTTAAAAATAAGAACTAAATATTGATCCTTTAGAAATTAGACAAAAAAATATTACTTGTTTATTTTGATTTAGGGAATATAAAATAGATCTTTATTGTGACTGTGTATTAAAAAATATGGATGTGGATTTTGAAGAAATACTTTTAAATAAATCATCTAAGTAAGTAGATTTGTAGGGTAAAGGAAATGTTATTCGTGTCTTAAGTGCATATTCAATGATTTATATCCAAAACACTTACTTATTTGCAGCTACAACTTATCTTCTTCCATATCTGTAAAAATTAGTGCAATAATGTACTATAAAAATGAAGTTATTATGGAAAAGTTATTAATGTTATCCTTTCTTTCAATGTGTGAAGAGTTTTTAATTTTTTGGTTTTTATAAATATGTATCTGTTTTCTAGTCACAGAGATAGAGGCCCCGCATTTAGTGAAAAAGAAGTAAAAGCTTTAATGGCCTTAGTTGTGAAATATAAATCAATAATTTTAAATAAACATACAGATTCAAACACAAATCATGCTAAGGAAAAAGTTTGGGCTAAAATTGCAAACTTATTTAATAAACAGAAACTAAAACTTTATAGAAGTCCTGACACTTTAAAAACAAAATGGGAAAATTTAAAAAGAGAATGTAGAAGAGTTCAAAAAAACTTGATTGATGAAAGTGATATGCCTTTGGATGAGATAAATAATCAAGTACTTTGTTTGTTATATGAAGCTGAAAATCTTTCAGAGAAACTTGATGCTGAAACTATTCACCAAGAGCTAAATGGTAAATATTAGTGATTATTACTTTATTTTTAAAAGATATTATTGAAATTATAAGAGTAATAGTTACAGCTAATCTTATCCAAATGTAAATTAAAAACTTGTAATACTGTGAATAGTGGTAAATAAGTTGCTTTTTTTACCATCAATACATACATATTTTTCATTAATCTGTATTTAAATTGCCTTATCTCTTCTATTGTGATATTTATGTCAATTACAGATTCAGATGCAGAAAATAATGATGACTGCAAGCATTGGAATGGTGATAAAACTTCGCCTTCTCAATCTGGTGAGATTTGTGAACTGACTTGAACATGTAATATAAATTATGTATTTTTTTTAAATCTTAAAGAAATTTATAGCAACAGTAAAGTAAATTTTATCACTTTATATTTACTTAATACAAACAAATAAACATTATATATAATTGTCATTGATTTTATTTTGATATGTAGCATTATTATTTTCAGATAGCGATGATGACCCTTATAAGTAAGTAAGGAAAAAAAGAGAAAAAAAAATTAAAAGTATTTGTTTATAATAATATATTTAAAATGATCTGCCATATCACTTAAAGCAGCTTTGGCCTGACAAGTTCTGTAGATAATCAGTTTATACAAATTTATGTCAAGATAATCATGTATATCATTTAAATATAAATAATTAATTTACAGGCGACTAAGAGCTTTAAATTTTACACCCCAAGAAAGCAATCTACTTTTGAAACTAGTGAGAGATGAAAAGCGTCATATTTTTATGGAGGGAACAACCAAGAAAATTATTCATTTGAAACGCTTAGCTTGGGAGAGGGTATGTTAACAATTATTTTGTGCTTAAGTACCCATATCTAGGTATGGGTAAAATGAACTTACAATGATTAATAATTATACATAATAATAACATAGTCTAAATGGAGTGTATCCAATGACAAAGTGGCTTACTTTACTTGCCAGATCCCACTAGAATGGCGGACATAATAATTTTTATTTTCTAATTTCTCAGGCAATAAGCCTATTTTATTAAAAGTATTTTTCTTGTAACGACATAGGTAACGCAACGCTTTAATGAAAGTAACACGCAAAAGAGATCCCTACAAGTTCTGAGGAGAAAATTGTTTAATATGAAGCAAAGGAATGAATTACTTAGGAAAACTAAAACAAGTAGAAATCGTTCTACAGAGCAGGATGGGGAAGCAAGTGTGATTACGGTAGTATTTTTATCAATAATTCTATGTGTAATATAACAAAATATATATAAATACCTTTAAATCTAAATAAGTGTTGTGAATTTACTGATATATGATGCACTATAAAAATAATTATTTAAATGTCTTTTTCTTACAGCATGTGAAAGAAGAGGCTAATATTGATTTAAACGCGGACTTGGAGTTCGGAGAAGACTCTGAGGATAGTCGCCCAAGCGAAAGGGCGATCTCACCGACTCACAATAACGAAGATAGTATGGACCCGCTTCGGTTTGTCCTTAATGCCGACTCTGGCATTGGTGAGAAAATTCTTCTAGTCTATCAAACTCTGAAATAGTCTCTTGTGATAATTTAAGGTGCAAAATGTTCCTACAAATAATTTTATTATAGCACGATTTCTTAACTAACAATATAATAAAAAGTAACCGACGAGTATATCTAATTGTTTTGTAGTTAATTTGAAAGACAATACGCAGAAGATATTTTAAAATGATTCTTAATTTTTTCAACTGAGTACATTTTATTAATTTCATTAAGTTTTAAATCAGTTATGGCTATTAAATACGTATGACAGTTAAAGGGTTTACTGGTAACACGCACACTCTGAGTGAAATGGGAGATCAAAAGGACATCGTTAAAATGAAAATTGAACTCCTGAACTATAAGCTGGAGACAGCCAAAGTAAGTTTAATCAAGGTTAATCCACCTGCAGGCAAACAGTTATATTTAACCATACCACTAAACCATGTTATAGTGGTATATAACCGTAATAATATTTCGCTTTACCTGCATTTTTAAGAATTGCTATTGCATTTTTGGAAACATGGACAACATTCATTGGCTTGTTTCCTAGGGTAAAAGTTTGAGGATATTTGAAGTAAGTTTTTAAAACTATAATTGAAGAGGTCTTGATTTCTAGCTCGAAAGAAAAAGATTGGAAGATGCCATGAAAGCTGATAAAGAGGAACGTGATGTCAGAGCCATAGAGAATTCCTTGCGCCTGCGCGCTGCGAGACTTGAAGTCATTACTGCCGAATCCAAATTACCAGATGATAGCCTCGCTCTAGCTTATACAGAGCAGGAATCGTTAGCTCTACAATATATGAAACAACCGAGTATTAACAATAATACATAAAATCCTTTGAAATTCATAGTCATTATTGAACTTTGCACAAAAGCCGTATATAAGTTCCTGGATGCATTATTTTGGCGCAACAAGAACATAATTCATTCATGCTATATACAAATCATTGGTCTGGAGATTTGGATTTCACTACAAATCTACATTTTTTTTTGTAAATTGAATGTTGAGATTTAATCCTTTTGGAAAAAGTATCGAAGTGATAATCAAATCACGAACGTTCTTATTGATATTTTTTTTTTGCTTTGACTGATACTGTATTAAGATATATTTTCTTATACATAAATATTCATGGTAATAGTATTTGTTGATTTTGTAAATATAGTTGAATTTTATTTATTTGAAAATATGCTTGTGAATATTTATTGTTACTTAGTCTTAAGCGATTAAATACAATATTATATTTTTGTCTTATTCATTTATATTTCTAGATTCAAAGTAGTTACTATTATTATAAGCAATCGCAAAAATATATATGTAAATATAGAAGTACGTAACAGTGTTAGTCTTATAGTGTCAGTGTTTATAGCGTCTACTCTAAAAATGTAATTATAAGCCTAAAGTAGTTTAGTTCAACGAAACCGACAGTATTCAATCAGTTTATCAAAAAAGTTTAACCGAAACATTACTAAAGCGAGTATGTTTTTATTGAATTACTAGCTGACCCAGCAAACATCGTTTTGCCACATAAATATATCGTAAACATTAGGGTCTGTATGAATTTCTATCATAAAAAACAAAAAAAAATCGTCCAAAAATTTTAGGGTGAACCACCTTTATCACTTAGGAGGAAGAAAAATAGATGTTGTCCGATTCTCAGACCTACTGAATAACTATATTAATTTTCATAAAGTTCGGTCGAGCCGTTTCGGAGGAGTATGTGAACGAACATTGTGACCCGAGAATTTTATATATTACTAGCTGACCCCGCAAACGTCGTTTTGCCACATATATATTGCGATTAAAAAATAAGGGTTGATCGTAGAAGGGTGAAAATTGAGGATTGTATGTATTTTTGTATGTTGTATCATAAAAAAATAGAAATTAAA
>JAOSYY010000014.1:9240230-9274080 GCA_025727935.1 Hebomoia glaucippe
TCATCAAAATCGGTCAAGCCGTTTCGGAGGAGTATGGCAACGAAAACTGTGACACGAGAATTTTATATAATAGATATTACATTATTAATTTTCAGTTTTATAGAACTTCATGCATGGTTCATACTAATATCCATTATCTATTGTAACTAGTCACAACATAGTTAAATTTTTAATAATAAATTGAATGAAATTATAATGAAACGAAGATATAAATACGAAATTCTGTATATTTAACTTGATTGCGTTTTACAAGACGATTAAATTATAATACAATCAATAAAATTATTTAATATGCATTTTGTACAATTTCATCTATACCTAGCTAAACTACGACATCTAGGAAATATATTACACATAGCTAATATACAACATGTTTTTACATTGATATAATGTATCCTACGTTATTTAGAAAATGCAGGTATCGCCACTTATCAGTAAATTCAAATTGTTGCTGTCTAAATATTTCTACCATATTTCTTTATAACTTTGTATCTATAATATGGCAGTATTATAAAATTGGAAACGTTCACAAAACCATGGCTCACTTTAATTTGTTCTTAATTAATTACGCATAATTTTAATACTAACATTGAACGTAACACAGTATGCTATATTGAGCACAAATATTTGTATAAAACATTGCATAATTTAGGTGTCTTACTTATTGGTCGTGGATGTTAGAACAATACTGAACCTGTTAACCTTATCTCATATATAATGTTTTTAAGGAACATTAATTAAAATTATCATCACTGATTTATAAATCACACATTTATATTTTAGGCTTTTATTTTATTAAGCTATGATCCGATTTTTAATAAACCACACGTCGCATTTGAATGTAGATTTGTCGCGCGGTCTCAAAGCCATCAATGTCTAGCGGAATTGCTCGAACATTCGAACACGAATATTAATTTTAAACATAGAGCAACTGCTTCAACTACGAGCACAATTTGTACGCTTAACACATGTCGTTTACAAAATTATCGTTATTCACACGCACATCTAAGATAACAATTGATGCAAAATTGTATAAAACTGGACGGACAACTCAACCCACTACAGCAAATGAGCATCCAGCTATCTAAATCATCTCTGCATACCATTGTATTGATAAAGTAATTGCAGCCTTTAATTATTAACTTATTTATGCTAAGGTTTAATAAAAATTCTGCGTTTTCGTTTGCTATAGGCTATAGTCGATGTAAATATCGTCCTCTTTTCTCTGTTTTCTTTGGTAATGTCGGCGCTAATGAGGAAAGCCAGCTTCCTCGGTGACCAGCACTAAATATTCATTCATGTACGTTATAAACGTATCCAAAATAAATCATTTAAGTACAAAGATATAACGTTATCCGTTAGGCATCCGAACGTTTAAAATATAAATTCTACTTTAAATATTGTCTGCTTGAATTCCATAGAAAGCACGGTTCAAATCCATTGCTAGCAGTAAGCTTCGACGCTTATAGGACTGGCAGGGAGGGTGCGCCTAGATGAGCGCCGATCGGTGTGAGCGGAGTAAGGGGGGTTGTGGTTGCCGAAGGGGGGACAGTGGTTGCCGGTGTATCTTGCGGGGGTTCTGCAGCTCTGACTAAAGCTCTACGTAGTTCTTGAGCTCTGGCCGCGAGATTTCTAGCAGACTCCGCCATTTCAGCAACAGCGTTAGCGCAGGGGAATTGTTGTGCGGCCGCTTTGGTTTTGGCAACTGTACCGGCTAACGCGTCGGAAAGCGCATCCGAACATCGGAGTATTTTCGCTTTTAGACCTGCGTGTTGAGCGCTCCTGTAAGGAATAAATATCTCATGTCAAATTGATCAACATGTAACGGTAGTAGTCTGTTATTTAGACAAAATTTTACTACTGACTATATCTTCATCATCAAAATCGGTTGTCATAATTTAATTACAATTGCGTTATGTTTATTAAATATCATTTTTGAATAAACTCAAATAAATACCTGTGGACTGTATCCCCAACGTGAACTATTCTATGCGCGCTTAGGACAACGAATTTGCCGTGCGCAAGGAAGACATCAGGCGGCTGCCCCATTTCAATGGTTCTGAGAAATGCTTCGACGGCCGTAGAGAGGTGTGCACCGTACGTGGCTGTCTGTGCTGCGTAGAATGCGGCTAGCTGTCTGTCATCCGGAGGTAACCGCGTCGCGGCTGCTACGGCACTCACCTAATATTGGTGATATATTATAAAAGTTATAATCGCAGCCATAAATTTCGTTTGCATATGCAAGAAATTTTTTTTTGGTGATATCCAATTTTTGCAATGATAATATTTTTATTTAGTGCTTATATCGAAAAACATTAGATATCTATTAATAAAACAAAAGACAAAAACTAGCCCATAGTAAATGTTCTACCCCGATAAACAATATTTAAGTATGTTCAATACAGTAATATGTTTAATTACCTCGCCAGCATGATCAGCGTCCCTAACTAGCGCGTCGAACGAAGCTCTTAACTTATCCGGCAAAGCAGCGCGTATCTCTGCGTTCCGTCTGCCCACGGCTGTTCTTGACTCCAATCTCACATAATCATATTCCTCTGTCCATTCATGTTCGGGGACTGTCGCTGACCGCCTTTAAATATACAGAAATATTTTCTTAATAGGTGATATTTCATAGTATATGATTTAAGAAATAAAACAATACATGAAAAATTTAAATAGATATATTCATTTTTGAAATCCACCAGGAAAGCAAGTAGCTCTGCATAATGTGTTTATAATCATTGAAATGTCTGTTATGAGCCTACGTGATAAATATAGATATAGAATTATACCTACATTTTATGTGGTGAAAAACTTTTTAATTTTTTCTTTACCACATTTAATCGTTAAATAATCCCAGAGACTGAATTACATAATTGTTTACCTGAATAACAATGAAGCATTTCCGTGTATAAAGGAAGCTGCACGTCTAACGTCTTCAGTGAGCGACCTTGCGCACGCCACCAATTGGTCAAGCGCGTCCTGAGTCCCATCTGTCGGCTCCCTGTCTCTCTCTAGACGCTCCGGAGCCCAGTCGCCAGCATCTAGAGCGCTGGTAGCTTCATGGGTTATACGTTCAGCGTCCTTCAATGCTTTCACTAGCGGCCGTAACTTTACTGCGATACCTTTAAATAAATCAACCAAATATATCAAAAATATTGTTTTTTAACTAATTTATACTAAATATTGTATTAATATAAGCATGAGAAAAACCTATTACATTTAAGTAGCAATATGAAGGGTTTCTAACTTATTTGGACACGATTGCCACGTATTTGCACCAACTAAACAAATATTGACATTACCTTTGTCTTGTGCATCATGTGCGTTGGCCAGCGTAGCATCAGCGAAGACGGCTAGGTCGTGCAGCGCGGCCCGCAGCCGCGCGCCAGCTACGCGCACGTCAAGCACGCGGGGACGCAGTGCGCCGCGCCGTCTCCAACCCGGCGATACGTACGACAGCAAACGCGACACCGCTGCCGATGCTTCCTCCTAACACGAAAAATAAATTACATTTGTTGATACAATTAAATAAATGCATAAAAGCTTATTAAATGAAGATCTACCTATACAAAATATTTTATAAGCTGCCCTTTTTTGTTTGTGGGTGGTGATGAGTAGCGAAAACCTTAAAAAAATCTTTAAGGATAATGAAACAGTTATATGAAACATTGTCTTTTAATGATTTATTAGTGTAATATGTCATCCAACGATGGCGTAGGTTAAGGTGTTGTGGCAATAATCCCTCGCATATATCAATTGCAGACTGTTAAGGAAATAAAAACTTACTTGTAATCTTTCAAGCGCTTCAAGTGCTGCGTCGCATGGTAAGGGTAGCGCTCGTGACCGTGGCACATCGTATGTGCTGGAAGCTGAGGCAGCTGAATGCGCTGAGCTTCCAGAATTCGCTGAAGCGCTTGACGTTGCTGATGCAAGGGACCCAGTACCGCTGCAAGCAGAATCTGCGCTAGCCGGCCGCGGAGCTCGTGGGGCGTCATACCAGTCAGTCGCCGGTCTGGGACAATCATATGTGCCTAGACGTTGTACCGGCATTGGTGCTCTGGGTACGTCGTAATGTGAGCATTCTTCGATCTGAAGCAAACGTGATATAAGAGATTAAAGAAAATTGTCTTGAGATCTGTAATTTTAAAATATGTATAATAAATCGGATTTACAATAAGCAGGCGTAGAATCAGTAAAAGAAAAATCGCTGAAAATTATCTAGTTAGCCTATATAATTTTCAGCCTAGACACGTGTTCGTAAATAGAAATTTTCGTTTCCTCAATAATTTGTAAATGTTATTGTAAATTTTATAAGTTGACCGAACGGACAGCGTCATTAAATAATCTGTTCTAGTAAACACTCGAATGTATTCTATATGAATGATTTAAGCCACAATTCGATTTTCCTGTTTGCTTACAATACTATAAGTTGGGATTACTTCTTCTATTAAGATGAATAGATGATATCACGAGGTATACGTGATCGAGGGCATTATAAAAGACATCATTCAAAGATTCAGGCTGAATTTGGAAAATTTATACATAAATCGAATACTACATAAATATGTTGGTTCAGTATGTTACCGTTGTCAACGTTAAACATGCCTGCCTAATTCTAAATTACCTAAAAAGAATTATTAATTTATTTATATATGTATTGATATTTGGCAATTGTGCCACAAACCTATGTAATAAAACATCACTATCACTTCTATACGGATTGACAGGTTCGGCTATTTTTTTATTTAGTTGGAACATGTATTGTAGAAAAAATATACATGTATATATTATTAAATTGGATTCTTAATTATTAAAATACTTAAGAAGATAGAAAGTTCTGATTTACTGATTCAATAGTTAAATTACATAGCTATTTACAGGGCAGTTAAAGCTTGACTAAGATTTCATAAAAAAAATACTTTGGTAAAGGCTGGTGACTGTTGTGCTGGCATGGGTTGATGAGCGACAGGTGCTGGGGTCCGCGTCCGTCGTCTTTGAGTAGAACTTGCGTCGAACACGCCTGCCACTATCCGTAATCGGTTTCCCGGACATATTCCCTGTAAACCATCATTTTTCTAACAAAATTGCAAGAAATAAACAAATTATATTGTGTCTATTGGAAGACAAACATTGTTTTAACGATATTTCTAATCGTAAATGGGACAAATACAGTGTCATGCACATAAACCTTTAACATAACATTTTCCTCTATAAACATGGAAAATGCTGTTACCATTTTGTACCTAAGTAAAAATACGGATTCGAAATGTCTGGAACTAACGGAAATTCTAGGTACTCGAAAACCCTTTTCCACATTCTCTAAATATAACTTTTACGAGAGTATTTTGCGGTCGTTAGCAAAAGTAGCAACCGCATAAGTCGTTCATTCGGATATTTATTTTAAATATAAGCTTCACCGTTTTCTTATGATATAATTTCCTCTTCAAGTTTCTCTCATATTATTAATAATTAAATGCAATTAAATTTCTCTTTGCAAGAGACATAAGCATAATTTTTTACCGAGTACAGTGAAATTAAAAGGAGAGTTATATGATTATTCTTAACATCATCTTATACATTAGAATTTAACTACTGAAATATTAAAATTAACATCAGAAATTGAGTATTCAAATTAAGTAGTTAAGATAATAATTTCATAGATGAATATTTTCTTGTTTGGTCTATTCAGGGCAGCATGTTTGCTGTAGAGAATTGCTTTTGCTTTATTTTAAGTATGTAACCTACCTGTCTGCCTCTGAGTGAGCAGAGCCACCAGCCCTCACTCCCACCCGTGTTCTGCTCCAGCACGGTGAGCAGATCGCCTCGTCTGAACGCCAGCTCGTCCGGTGACTCCGCTATGTTGTCGTACAAAGCCCGCGCCATGCACTGCAAAAAGAAAGATTTTGATTTAATCCTTATAGCTCTGTAGATCTATGTCACTTCGTAGAATATCTTTTAGCTAAGTAAAGATTATTTCAATAACGGTATTCATAGACCTTGTACAAAGCTTTGTAGGTGCCTATTGCACTCAAATGGTGTGGATACGGCCATAAATCTAAACTATAATAATCGATAAATATTTCTTGGTCTAAGCTGTATGCAGAAACTATTGTTATAAATTATTCGCCGCGGCCATTAGCTATTCTAATCTTCTGCCCTCAAGCAGTCTCGAGTTCAGAATAGCGAATGCTATATTTAAAATTTTATAACACAGTACTGACTCTAATTAGGCTCCTTTATGAAACATGGATAATTAAAAATTTAAGCTGCAAGTAAATCTGTTTTACTTGGTGCTGTTAAAAAATAGGTTAATGAAAAATAATCTACATTGTTCCCTATTAAAGCTAAGAAGAATTTCTATTTAAACGAGAGTAAATCAAATAAACTACACAAAAAATGGAAAGCGACTTTGTATTCTTGATCATAAGAAATTAAGGCAAAATATTATTAGGATTTCTTCATCTTCTTATCGCAACTAATAGGCACTTTTATAAAAAAATCACTTCGCTTTTTATACTATCTATAAATGGTATACTACGATCTTTTTACAGGAAACGTACCGGACCTATAAACCCAGTTTTCGGTTAAGTGATTGCTTAACCATCAGGAAAGCTCAGGGAATTTACTCGATCGTAGTGCACGTACGAGTTGCACTCAGTCGGAATACTCCACGTAAATCTAGATTTATTAGCTGATGAATCGAGTACTATAAAATAAACTATATAATCTGAATACTCTACGAAATAAACTCTAATCAAATTATAGTATGAACTTGCTTTTATTCAAATATAGATATATTTGATACTGATAATTGTAAAGATTAAAGTGTTTGGTGTATGAGATTATGAAACCGCCTACATTAATCACATATTTTTATCGTAGACTTTGCTCAGTATATTCATATACTTATATAATAACATGGACATTTCTGTTAATACTGATGTATTACATAACATAGTCGTATAATTATCTAAGTATGAATAATTCAAGCAGGCCATGCTCACATTTCTACAATAGCCATGTTGAGTTATAACATGCAAAAGGTTGCAGGCATCCTTGATTTATTTATGGGGTTAAACGGGCATACTAGTATTATTAATGCTCTCCCTATTAACTTTTGACTCCTTTACACCCTGTACTAGGCGCATATGTTTAGCGAAGATATTTCAACAGCATAACATCACAGCAATATGGAATAATGATTTATAGAACCGCCATTACATAATTAAGAAGGAATGACAGGCTTGAAGAATTACTATGTTATTTGTATAATTTATGCATCCTATTAGAGAATGCTGTGCAACTATTATTTAATTGTAGGTTATATACAAGTCAAGAAATGATTATTATTTATTATACCTACTCTTAATTTAGCGAACGTACAAAATATATGTCTTCCTGTAATTAGATGTAAGGAGTGATTCCTTAAACTTAAAAGCTTTTCTTAAATGGTAATATAATAAATGGGAAACTATATAAAAATGAGCATTAAGTGTTTTATAATAGCCATTACAGTAAATAGATCCTGAGATAAATATAGACACGGGTGCATGCAAATCGCAGCTGCAGCATCGTGCAGCGGAACAGCGCGTCCCAAATCTGCCGATAATGACGGATTGCATTGTGCAATGTAGTGGGCGACATGTTGGGGCAGGACATATCCGTTTCCGCAACGCAATCGCTTATGCAACTGATATGAATTTACTGTCGTCAACAAAAGGCAAAGCTAATGTATCACCGCTACTTTTTCCGAAATCACTAATATGGGAGAAAAAAAAAACTTCTAGTCCTATCAATTGAAACAGTGGTCGATTAAAAATGACGTCTAATTTCAATTTTAAGTCAAAAAATTTCATAACAAGAATACAATTAAAAAAAATGTGAAATTATATTAAAACACAACTTCCTAATTGATTATGTTTTAAGTCACGATTACGACTTGAAATTGATAAAAGATATATTATTTTTTGGTATTTTAAAAGACTGTTAAATTATGATAATAATTGTAAAAATCTAACCCTTTTCTTTGAACATTTCGTATTAAACAAAGTTTCAGTCCGACAGTGGCACATGTCACAAGACTTCCTCCTCAGTCCTTTAATTAAATTTATAAATTTAGCACTATACACCATTTTGATAAATTACACATCCGTTCGGTTCGAATGACCGCAAAATACTGTACTGTAAAACGCAAATTATACAAGTAATTATTTAGGAGCAAACACAATTTGCACTGCTTTAAGATGAGTCAGGCTGCGTAAGATCACGTGACGTCAAGAAACATCTAAACACACGATGTTTTGAAGGTAAACTACCAAAGCCTGGCTTAAATGTACGTGTAGTTAATCATGTGAACAGGGATGTTATAATGAAATATAGTGATGAAAATTATACTTGCATTTCATATTCATTTTGTTTAAAAATATTTGCTCTACAGTAATGACAGCAGTATGGATGGTATGTTAGAATTATATTTTATGTATAGTACTTCATTAAAATAATTTTGTAATGTTTATATCTAAAGACGTGACGGTTGACACACTGACATACTTTGACACGTATCACATATTGAGAGTGGTAGAGATAAGAATGTATTATTGCGCTACAGTTTAATATAGGTTTTCGTCTAAACATGGAAACTATAGTATTACGTAATAACACCTTGCTACGTTTTTTATTTCTCATCATATAATTCTCTAAAATTAAAAGTAATAAAAAATAAGTCAAATAACCTAGTATTTAGAAGATAATTTGAATTATCGAATAATTGATAACTTTTGAATCCTCCAAAAAGACCACAAAGAAATTTGTAGGAATACTTCTAGATTAGTAAAATTGCTTTGAACCCTATAATTGCACCTGAACGTGCAGAAAAATGTTTGTATCTTAAATGTAAACCATTTGCTTCACTATAAATACAGTACGTATTCGAATGACTATACTGACCTCAACGTTGATATCAAGGTATGACAAGGAGGCTGAAAAACGGATTCACATGAATCATGGCGCCTATGTTCGCTGAATCGAATCTTACGGTTATACACGCATTATGGCTATCGCTTCACACACGTAACGCAATGAGGTCATTGACTGGCTTCTATTTCTGATAAGAAAAGTTTATGAATGGAAGCTAAAGGCCTAAGGTTGCGCATTAAGTTACTGGAAACTAAATCATGACGTAGCTTGTCTATGATATCTTAAATAAAGACAATTCTTCAAATGTTCTAATGACATAAAACGCTAACGCTAACGTTATCATCGCCAATTATGAACAAAGATTCTGAACTAAATATACAGGTTACATATTTTAGATCGGGTCTGTATAAATCATTTCTTATTTGCTATAAATAGGTCGTCTATACTTAACACAGATTTACGACCTAGTGCTTAACTACTTATGTAACATTGTACCTGTGCTATTTAGCTGGTGTTCCAGCATTCTTTGTGAAAGTTGCAATTATGTAAAGCATCGATTCCTTTATATGTACCGGAAGGAAATATTTGAATAAGCACGTCCGGTCACTATTTAAAATTACATTGTTTTCATATTTATGTTCGGACTATGACGCCAATTAAGGAAAGCTTTGAAGTAAAAAATAAACAATAAGGGCAACGGGAGTAATTCTCATAATTATATATCGACAACACATACCATTCTAAGAAGGTTCAACGCTCTTCTCACTTTTTAGTCGATTTGACATTGTGCAGCGCCTTGCTTGTAATATACTAGGAAATGCTTTGTATATTATAGTGATTGATGTAAAATATATATGTTTATCGGGTTTATTTGTTATTTTTTTAACACAAAACATTATAAATAAAATATTTGTCTTTTTTCGTTTCGTGCTTCACATTAGTCTACTATAACAAATGGATCCTAGGCGAGCCTCTGTCAGCGAAGTAAAAAGCTTAAAGTCATTGTGATTTATTTGCATTATTTGTACAATCATGTCCTACAAAGAGTTTCTGGTAATAGAGCAAAATGCTTACAATCATATCTCGTCGATTGTAGAGAATACATATGGATAGGTCCATCTTATGGCATAAGGCGATTATTCTAATATAGAAATTATCATCAAGTTGATGACTTAATAGTTTATTCTTGTAAATTAAAAATTATAGTTTATTCTAAGATTATGAATGGGTCGCGAGAAAACAAGTATTTATCGAAACCACAATTACATTCGATTGTTTTGATGTTGTTTTTGCGGTTAGCGCGTACGTCTGTGGTAATAAATTTAAATAGAGTTAGATGTCGGTTTGAATAAACAACTTGTCACTCGAAGCGAGTAATGACTTAAAATACAGTGTCTTATAAGACGTATAAATCACGACAGTTTCCCGGCAGAAAATTCCGGTTTTTTCTTATTCGGTACTGTCAGACCTGGATATGTCCGTTTGACTCTACGTCTCTACCTTTCACAATGTCTCTTTTAAAATCATAAACTTATTCATTCTCATCACCCTTCCTAGCCCTCAAAACTTCTCTTACTAAAATTTACAACATCATCGTCTGAATAAAAAAATATGTGAAGTGGAGATGAAATAAAGGACAGCTGCAAAGTTAAGCTTTACAGATATAAGTAACTTGATCATTTTTAATATGTAATGCTGATTCTGTAGAGTTGTTCCATACATGTTTACTTTTTAGCTTAAAATCAATGAAGAATGAGATTTCAATGCCTGGCGGTGACCTACGAAGGTCGTACGCCCTGTAGTACGCGAGGGGTTAACGCATGCGTACAATGATGAATTACAATTTTAATTAAAATGATTTCCGCGTAAGTTTAAACGCATATAACATATAGATATAGGTAATTGAATATATTATAACCGTATACTAGGAGGAAAGTGTGTTTTTGTAATTGTAAAATTAAATTCCATTCTAACCGACTATTTTTGACTAGCTATAAATAGCATAATAATGAACTATCAATACTTGTTAATTGTGTAGCTTTCATTATATTAGTTTTATGATGTTCGTTTGTAATTTCAAAGATTTTGTTTTCTATACAGGGTTTCGCCTACTTCAAAGTAATAAAAATAATCATTAAAACATTATAAAATAAAACGGTATATGCTTTATGGTTGATGAATAACTTAATGCATAAATATAAATAACAAGCTTATGCCAGCGGCTTCGCTTTCGTTCATTTAAATTTTTACATCTTAACAGGTTTAAATTATTGGATTTTTAGTAAGGATTCCTAAATTTTAGAAAAAATAATATAACCTCTAGCCTCCTCAATAAATGTACTCTCCAACACTGAAAGAACTTTTCAAATCTGGCCGGCGGTTCCTGAAACTAGCGCTTTCAAACAAACGAACTCTTCAGCTTTATTATATATTATTAGTATAGATAATAAATTACTCTTTAATCAGATTGTAACACAGATTTATTACGTAATTATTTAACGATTTATTACGGATTTCCACGAGCTCCGCCGTCTAAAAAGCAGGCGAAGTGTCGGCACAACTCACCTTTTAATTAATTGTTAGAACATTACAAAATAACTTAATAAATGTGCAGTATAAATTCGATTAAACAGTGTTTATATTTGTATCTCACTTCGAACACAAGAGATGTAATAGAAAATATGCAGTATTATGTGTAGACGGTATTACTATGTTAATGTATTATCATAATCTTATACAGAATAGTTACTATTTTGCAGCGATGTCACGTATGTCCTAGTAAAAGTGGAGTAGGCAATCTAGTATGTACGCAAATACGGCACACCACAAAGGCAGGTCAACTGGACATAATTAGTGCCTACATTGAAACATTTTCGCTCATTAGGCTCTGACTAACTGTAACCAAAATAGAATGGACATAAATGATATAAGAAAATGGAAAAGCATAATGTAAACATGCTTTATTAGTAATTCAAAGCCTTTTCAATATTTTATTATGTTTCGAATAAACTAAAAATTTCCTACAAAATTCCTACGTTTTCAGTGCATTAATCAATGAATTTCTTTCATAGAAACCTGGTTCTAAGAATTACGAATAGGAAAAATTAGCAAAATCGACAGATAGTAATACATACTCAAATAGCTAACAATTGTGTACTAAAAGCGTCAAATGATTTTTCATATAGATGTATCTGTCTATCAAATGACAGGTAAAAATATTTAATTTTAAAAAACGTCGTTAAATTTGAACAAAAGTCTAGGTATAGTAAAGCAACATTAACTATTTTAGATATTTTCTCTAATATTTCTCGTATTAAATTTTTATTAATAATGTTGTGTACTATTAAGATCTTTAGACTCCTGGTTTGGTGACAACTATAATGTATTTTATTCATACATCGCCTAAACGTTATACATTACCTAAAATATTATTGCCTAACCATAACTAGAACCTGAAAGGCAATTTGCCGCCTGCCGGCTACATATAAAATCTAAAATTACCAAGTCAGCTATTAAAACCCAGATGGTGCGTATATCAGTGTTAAGTTATCAGGAAGCGATTGTGACGAACTGACCACTTAAAATAGTAATAAGTGCGTCGATGCCGTTTTAATATCACTCTGTCCTCGAATCGGACAGACGGCGCCAGACATAATATCATCCGCAGACCACATACATTTTAACAACATTCCTTTTTCAATAATTTCAAAAGTTTATTGGAAACAAAGAACAAGGCGGCGTTATGAAACAAGTTTCCATTTTCCATTCTACACAATGCGTCGTTTACCAAAGCCGGACTATGATTACACTGCCGGCTAATATAAGCCAAGGATACTAGAAAATAAAGACACATGACATTTTTTGTCCTCATTTCTTTTTAAAGGCTAAAAACGAAGCCCTAAAAGAGTTTGCGAAGAGAATTTAAGTGGACTTGAGTGCGAGTCTTTGGTAACGTCAGTTTTAAACAACGACGGGACTCTTGACTGACTCGTTTATGTTACAATTTCACTTGGAAGACATGTAGATGGCAATCAGAATCACAGATGGCACGTGATGCATACAAGTGCCGCATAAGTAGACGTAAAAAAGCAACACTTGTTAGAATTCTAGAAGATAATCGCTTGAGATAATAAGCTCAAACGTATGTGGAATCGCATTCATATATTTTACAGTTATAGCAAAAACAACTTCACTTCGTATATGGTATCTCATGAGTGGTATGTGTAAACATGTACTGACTAGGTATTTTAATGTTATTTTTATAATGTATACAATTACGCATAAAATAATTCATAATAAGTTGGTTACCAATTCAAATTATTAATATTGTGGTTTTTTGATAAACAATTATTTCGTATTAACTTACGTTTTTTTTATATAAATATGACACAGTTTTGTCTGTTATATTGCCTAAAAATAGATTTATTTCTTTTCTAAAAAAGAACAGGGTCCTGAATTATCTTTTATACAGATCAACGTTGTTAGACTGGGCAGTGGGTAGATAGGGAGATATCATGCGTATCGTGAGAAAACTCATATCGTGGGTGTAAAATTGTAAATATCCGACTGTTTATATTCCCAGCAGTACGGCGGCGGACAGAATGCAATGCCACAGGCACTTTGAGATGAAATAGTGACCGGATTCTGTAAGGAATACGCTGTACACATCGCAGACGAGAATTCACTATTATTTAAAACAAAAGTATGTAGGTTTTAAATATAGTTACACATTAAGTAGTTTCAGATTGATATGTGGACGTTGCACAAAATAAGAAAGTTGTCAATTACATATTTTTAAATATTAAACACGCATAGCAAAACACCAAACACGAAGAATTGCAAATTACAAATAATTTATAGATAATAGAGTGGAAGTCTAAGGAAGAAATATATCACCAATTATATTATACTACATATAAAAGATGTTTGACAGATATTGCAGATAGTAAAATCGAATCCTTGTTAACAACTTTTATAACCACTTGATAGGTAATTAAAGCATTCAATTATAATTAAAAATTCTCTAATATGAAAAGAAATCGCTGTCTGCGTCTACATATACGTTTAACCGTTTATTTCTTCTAAACGCATCTGTTTCTTTATATTCTAATTAAAATTTTACATATTATAATAGGTGTACTTGTGATTTAAAATAAATAGTCAGTATGGAATTAAGTTTAGATTTTTTTGTTTACTAGCTAGTAATGTTTATATGTAATATCATTACATGTACGTACAGATGTAATAGTAAGATGAATTATTAAATTTAAATATAAACGATAATAGTTTTACTTTGTTGTATTTTCCTAATTAAAGTTAAACAAAGTTAAATAAAGTCCGCTCTTTAATTTTAAAATGTAACTAGTTTTTCTATCTATTCCACTATAATTTTTGAACCCGCAGTAGAAAAAATGTCACTTCACCGCACAGTAGGTACATAAAGTTTCAAATTAAAATTGAAAATTGCTCTCAATTTATTCATCAAGGGAATTGAATAAAAACATCACCGCACCAACTTTGAGTACAACAGATGGAGAGGGTTCCGATTGAAAGGACCTCCCCCTCCTACCCCCTAACCCCTCAGCCTTAGAGCTGAGAGTGTAACAGAGTGAATAGTGATGCAATTTTCAATCACTCCTTAGATAAGCTCGTCTATAAGTTAAACGGGCCGTAATATTTAATAGGTAATTATAAATTATTGTATGAATGTTTGGGGTTTACTGATTATTTTTTAACGACTCAATGGCCACCAAAAAGACGCTTTATTAATCTTTTATAAGAAAAATAAATCAGTAAGATAGACAAAGAAATGTCTGCCACATTAGCAGAGTAGATAATAAATATTTTTGTATGTTTTTTATATATTAATTATGATTACAAGGTAAACCATAAAACTGCGTAGTATCAGTGCATACATAAGAGTTTCGTGTAAAGAAATACTCAATATCGGAGGACATTAAATTCTCGTAATATGAAATCTGAACCGGGGCAGGTTCGGAATCCGGATCTGCATTTATAATAAATACGAAGTCGTCTCTTCGCTACATAGTCACTATAAATCCCAGCCAACAGCTAAATCAGAGCATATCAGCGAAAAGTAGAGCACAGCATATCGGATCACTAATGAAATAAGACGAAAACAATAAACGGTTCCCCCTGTTCCATTTCTCTTGGTTTGTTACCCAATTATTTGTCTGGTTACGAATGATGCCAAGCCTGGGACACTTGTAGCTTGTCGGCTTGACTGATTTGGATGTCAGCCAAACGAATCCTATAGGTACTTTGCGCTTAAGTGCCTTTTTGAACACAATTGCGCGTCGCTGGCAGCATCGTTTGTCCTTCGTTAATATTTAAAATAATTAAATATTATAAGAGTTATCATTTATGAAAAAATATTGATGTACTAAATATGAAAATAAAAATATAAAACGATAAATAGAATGTAAAACCAGTAGATTATAAATTAAATATAAAAAATTTTTGTTCGAATTTTAATATTGGCTGAGAATAAATATGAATTGTAATCGTATTCAATTTTAATTTAAAGAAATACTGTTTTAAATTCGTTCCTTTTGTAAGTCAACCTTGAACCATTTAGGAAATTTAGATTAACGCAATTGCAAAAGAAATGTTAAAACGTACACTGTAGACACGAATGTTCCATCAGATTGATAGAGCACGACACGTACGGCGAGAACGGAGCCCTTGTAGCAGACGGCGGCGGCTCACAAGTAGCAAGTTGAACGGTTCTCCACTGAAACAATTTCGTTGTCGCTACTGCTCTCTGGTACTCGAGTGCACTGTGCCTGATTAAAACTCGACCGGTTCATTCTCTTCGCTTTATTTACTTGAGCAAACTGTCTCTGTAAATACTATATTTGTTCCAGGTTTTCTATTTCTTTTAACGTTTAAACTGTATTCACGCTCTTCCAATTTCCATACAAACACTCAGCGCTTAAATAAAAATTCTAGACATTTTCTGCAAATCTCATAATGTGTTCAATATTTATTTTCAAATATTTACTTATACGATTGTCTCGCAAGAAATGGAGATATTTATAGAAGTACGATCACAAAAAGAAACTGACCTAAAAAGTGTCATCCGAATTCGATTTCAGAAACATCAACAATAATTTAAACTCTTCAGACATTACTCAAAATGAATAATATGAAATGATAATACATATTTATTGGTGAGATACAGCTTTGTGATACATTATTGCACAACAAAGTAATGGATGGTACACTAAAGACATTTTACGATCTCGTGACTTCATATTGCAATAATGTGGAACTGAATAATATAATAAGGGGTAAGAAATAGGCATCAATTTGGCATTAGAGTGGCGGCCAGGCGGCGCTGGATTATGCATTACATGACGCCCCGGACTACGCAGAAGTTCCGACGTCTATGTAACTAAGTGTATAGTTACAACCACAGCAAAATCCTACAAATGTATATGGTATAATAAACTTTCGTTAATTTACGCCTTAGCCAACCTTTGTTAAAGAAGTTGTTAAGACTATCAATCTTGAGGTAATACTTCCTAACTCTAGAGATTCAGATTAAACTCTTAGAGAAAGTGTGGAAGTTGGCGACAGCCGAATATTTAATGATACCGTTGGGAATGATATTATTATATTATTTAAGTTTAATAATGGATATACTTCATAAACGATCAGAAAGCGATGTTTTCTAAAATCTTCGAAACAATGATAATTTTAAATAATTACGCAAATTCGTAAAAATGCGCCTTTTGAATGGCGTTCAGTTGCAGCCGCAGCCAACATGCAAAACACATTTTGAATTAAAAACCTCTATCCGCATTCATTCTTGCACATTCACTTACTCACGGTCCGTATTTCTTTTTATCAATTTTTAGACAGTATTATGCGTACTTTCCAACAAATAAAAGTGTTGAAATATACTCACATGTTTGCCTTATCCGCACTGTAAGTACACAATTACAGAATATATATTTAGGAGAGTTATTATTAATACAGCGTAAACATCTCGCTAAGAATTTTCCCGTTCCGTTCATCAGCAAAAAACGACATTTCTCTGTACCGAATATCCACAAAATGATTTTCCGAGCCGTTACAATACGGCGTGTCTTCTTCACTCCCCCGGGCTAAGCGTCCTCTCTTGACAGGGATAAATCCTGCGCCACCCTCATTTTTATATCCACTCTATATAGCTGGATCTTGCCAACTCATTACTGTAGTTTTACTCCCCTATTCCAACCAAACAATGGCATAAAAATAGGCAACCATCATTTAAAGATATGGTCTACATATTAACCCTCTAATACGACAATTAAGATTCTTTTGTACTCATATTGATTCCCGACTGGCCTTTGTTCTTTGTCCGAAAACCTTTGTAATTAGCGTCCCCATCCCGATAGCAACAAAAAGGCGCCTTATTACATTAGTTGCTGGGTCACGAGGCTTAATGAAGTTATCTACTTGTAGGTAGCAAAGTTTCAAGGGAGATTGTTTGCGTTGAGCCTCTGCGCTAGTTGTGTAAGTTTAACAAATGAATGAGCAATTGTTTCAAGTATAATGCGCCCGTAGTATTCACGATCAATTTATTATTAAATGAATTGAAGTTTTGTCTTATTAATTTATTATTCAAACACCATTGTATGGCAAATGTGTAAAAAGTATGTTTTGTTTTTTAATAAGTAGAAGTGCAACTGAATTATACTGAAGAGAAATATTAAATAATGTTCAATTCATAATTGTATGCAAGGTGGTGCTTCGCTCGGCACTCCCCTTCTGACGGTAGACACTTGTGAGTTCATTGTGAACCACTGCAATTTGCCACATTGTCACAATGTCTTTTGCCGTCTTTCTTCGTTAATACCTATACAAAGTAATCTTAGAAGCTACGATTAGCTACGTACGGCGAGGTATTTACACCATAGTACAAAACTTCCAAACAACGATGTATTTTCGTCAGAACAAACAAACCGGTTATTACTTATAAACTTATATATTGCCAAATCAATCAACCGATCTATCAATATATATGTTACATACTAACAATATGTAATTTATAACTTGCTAAAGAGGTACATTTTACGATACTATACAGGAAAGACTATCAATACATTTCTTCACATAGCTTATTGAAGTGGGAATTTATCGTTAGATCAATGACTGCGATAAGCCCTCACTTGTTTCGGTACTCATAAGGAAACAAGATCCCGATGACATTTTGAATAATAGTCTGTCTTAACCAGTCGTCTAGTTGTCCATCATCTCTTATTCACTTTGTTAGCTTTAATGTTGCATTCGAAATCTAAACAATTATCGTTTTATTGTGAATCTGAGAGACCAAATATACGTATTGTAATATAATAATTTGATATAAGAATATATTCACGCTAATAAAAAAGTAAGTGGATTTGCAGGAGTCACATTCAATATTCAATATTTTGTTCAATTGAGCATTTAAAACAAACGTTCGTTCAGAAATTGAATCTTTATTTGTCTAACCCAGTGTAAAAGTCGATATTAGATTTTTATTTGTCTAGCAAAAACTATTGGCTATTGGAAACAAAAGAATTTTCTATCTAGATAATGAGTACACAGAAAATTTTGATGTAACGTTCTTATAAAGCTAATATTTAATTGAATACTTTTTGCTATAAGAAGAAATGAAATTCAACTAAATTAATCAAAGAAAAAATGTAATATGTTATTTGAAACAAAATGTACTTATATAAACCTGTATGAGTAAAACAAATAATAAACCTTCTCAAATTGTCCTTACAAATAGCCTAACAAACATCCTGCGAGCCGATAACAAACGCATTTGAATTTCCTAACTCGATAATGGTTGGACCGATACGGGCATATGATGGGCCCGGCATATGTCATTACTCCGATGCCAACGTCATGGCGCTGACTCCCTGCCACTCCAATCTGCCCAGTCTGATTCACTGCTAGTGACATTTAGAGGGGTATTTTACGAATCCAGTTATTGATTTTTATTAGAATATCGAGAACAGATGGTGAATTACAACTTAGATCTTGATAGCAAAAATTAGAACGTATAAAATAGATTACTTGTAATATAATTTTTTTATTTGACTGTCATATCAAAAATATGTTACATAATAGATTTGCGTATATAGTCGAACAAATCCATTTATTTTTTTTTTTGTATTTTACAAACACAAGAAATTGTAAATTTTATTATATCTTTATAGTAAAAGTTAAAACGAGATTTAAAATAAGCCAATAGAATTTTCACGTAAATAGAGCTTAAAAATCACTTCACTGATCTCAGGAAAATGGGGTCTGAGGATGAAACACGAGGGGTCGTGACTTTAAGCAACTGGAAAGATCACTAAAATCTTATGAAATCCACATGAATGTAGCAGAAAAAATGCGCTCATGCGTAACTTAATTTAGTCAAAGACATAAAAATTTCAGTCGTAAACATACTTTCGACATTTATAAACCGTATTATGAGCAGAATGAAATATTAATGGTAATATCCATAAACATTATGTAACACAGACCACCCAAATCATAAGATCTCACAGCTATTTGAAGTAAACTATAATTCTATTGTTCTTAAATATGCAAATATCGAGAGGGATAACAGTTGGCAACGGCGTGAACAATCCATAAAAGAAGTAACATGTTATGTTTGTAACGTAATGGTTATGGTAAATATAATAAACGTATATTAAATTATATTCCCCCAAGCGCAGCACTTGCCGAGTCGATGTCCCTGTCGCTTACAGAATAATCCCCTCAACAGGAGTCCTTGCACGCGCAAGCATTATTGATGACAGATTCTTCCATAATTCCTATGACATTTGTTAAGGGTAGGGTTGCATCATTGAAATTCGTTGCATTCCTATTTATACCGTTATTCATATGGAAATCTATGACGCTCTTGTTTCCGACTAAAGTTTCTATATAATAAGCGCCTGTGGCTTGTAAATGACTGCCGGTACACGCATCTGCATCCGTTGCAATTGCATCAAATCTACTAAAATGAAACTACGTTGCAAATTCATAGACTAATAAACAAAATAGCATGTAGTATTACAAGAACTACCTTTCACAAGATTTGAAAATATTACAGTACATAGGTTTTACAAACAAAATTATCTTGGTTGATTTATTACGCTAATTTTATTTGGTTCGTCATTTTAAACCAACAATATTGCAATATCTGCGTGAGAAATAATGTATTGATTTACATACATATAAATAAAATTGAAATATCTAAAATATCAAAGTAACAGATTTTTCTCAGCGTCTATGGCAGTATATACGATGTCTGTGTAAAACAGCAGAACTGCTTTTTTTCGGGGGGGACTCATAAAATATTGTACACATAAAGTTGAAACCGCTTGTAGAAAAATTAAATTACTGTTAGTACATGTTAGACACGACGGGAATGGAACTCCCGACCCTTACAAGAATAATATAGTCCCACTACAAGAATATTCTTAACTGCGTTATAAACATAACTTGTTTATAGACGCTAATGTGTGTTTCTCAGCATAGTTTTAAGTAATTACTATATCCTAATGTATTTTATCACATAGTAGATGTAATATAATGTATAAGTACTTAAATAAAACTATTCGTATGGGAAAAGTTATCTCACTATAGGTACACGCACGATGTTGATAAGTTGATTATAAACAATGAGCATTAAAATAAACAAAACGGATCTTTATGGGATGCCGTGCTCTGTCGTAATTAAATCTTTATTACCCCGACTAATAAAACTAGTAGAATTAGATATTGGAGGTATCGTCCTCCTACGCGTACATTCCAAACCTTAATTACTATACTAATTCGTTTAGGAAAGGCTATCGTACTCACGGCCTATTTGCAAGTAGTCGTAATAACGTTTTGTTAGCTTTTAATAACACAAGTGTATGAAAATAATGTTTGTTTTTCAAATAAACTTTTTTGTAAAAGTAGGTAAATTGATAGACTTTTAGTAAAGTATCAAAATTGTATTTATGAATGACTTAAAGGAAGATGTAAAGTTAAAACGTATAAGTTTGCAAGTATACTTCACTAGAATAGTATATAACTATATATATCTAATATTTTAGTTTCTTAATTTTTAATCTAAACGGATATATACACATTTTCTTTATTTTTATACACATAAAACCGATATAAAATTTAAATGATTTAACTAACGTCTAGCCTGGTGTAAAATCCATCTGGAATTTACATTAAGTCCTATATGCTTGATATGATTAACTGCGTCTACACTTGTGTTGATTATATCGTTAATTATGTTCCTTTGTTTATTAAAATAAAATTGTGATGTGACACAGTTCGAAGTTAGTGAACATGCAGGAATGTCAGCACCGCCCCAGTAACGAGATACGTTGAACACTTGCCCCTTATCACAAATCGATTTACTACGCCCGTGATACTTCGTGATACAGCGTATATTAGACGCAAAGAGCGTTTTCTGAATTGCATAAATTTACCTTTAACATCAGTATTTTAGGTTGATAAAATAAGCCTTCTTTCAATCATAACTATTTTTCACTACTACTGATCTCATAGTATATATATTCTAGTTTAAACCTGACCGCATCAGCTGATTATGTTTATCACTGTAACTATATACTTTAACTTTATAAATATATATGTTTGTATCAAATCATTATTAAACCCAAAAAAAGAATATTAAAATAAACATCCGTAACATTCCTTGCGCTAGCAAGTAAAATAAATTATCAACAATGACGCATTATATCTGACCGTCAACGATGCTTCTATCTATAGGTTAGACGTTTAAAATAGGATAGTGGTAGAATGAGAAGCGCTGACACACTGATTTATTGCAATTGCTTTAACAAACACTAGCCTGGTAAAGCTATTAATGGAATAGATGTTTTAAGGATGTCACAAAGGATAGATATTCGCGTGTGTATAGTGAAGGCGCCAAGTGAGATAGTGGCGCCCTACGACCTTGCGCAAGCGTCGAACGTCGCGCCAATGACGCCAGGGATGCACTTCGGCTGATCAGAGATAACACGTGGACCCGACTTCCGATCCCATTACTATCACAAATAATTATACTCTATTCTTGTTTATTACGTAATTGAACGGTATGAGATATGTGGTCTATATTAATTACTGCTGTCTAGTACCGTAGAACTAAGTCAATTGGATCGAAGAGTAAATATTTATGACCTTAATCTTACGATGTTATAAATATATATATTAATCTTAAACTACGAAGTACTTCATTTATATTATGACAACTATCACAATTCTTTTAAGGAAGAAAACCCTTTTTAAATATCTCACAAGTCTATTAAAAAGAATGAATAACGATGAAAGATAAAAAATGATGACAAATAAGCAATTTTTTTTTCAAATTGTTTGATTCTGTATAAAACTTGATTGTAACGACAACCCTATATTAGGAAATCACAAGATCAGATAATATGCATATACATGGCGCCAGCCCACCGCAACTCGTCAAGCTTAGCTTTTTGCTAGTAAACAATACTTACAGTAATAGATACACAATAAATGGTTATTATTAGACGTACGTTCCTTAAACTATACATTCAGAAGATTTTTCGTCAAAAAATATTCAGAATATTTAGACATGCTTTAAAAACTGAAGTATTGATGCGATTAAAATATGAATTTATTAAAACTAGGCGTCATATAAAACAGCTTTGTATAAGTTACACTAGGGTACTATATCATTTGATACATAACATGCCACTTGCGATACGCCGAGAAAGAGATTACACCTCAGATACAAATCCCTACTTAAACAAAAGGTTCTCGTCGATAGCTTATAAAACACGAGAGATTTAACTCTATTACTTCCCCACAAAGTTTATTTCCTAGCGGGACAAAATGGAGATTGCTCAGTGTTTCAGAAAAGAAACACCTGGAGGCGACATAAGCTTTAGACGCGATATTTTAAGCCTCAACTCTAAAAATACATTAAATTCGCTACGAAAATAATGTCATCGCTTTTAATAAGTTTATAAAAAAATAAAGGCAAGATAATGGTACCCACGCATTCTAAGTGGAATCAAAAATGCTATTACCATAGGCTTACGCAAGTACGTGTTGTCTATTTTTCATTCAATCACTAACTATATAAATAGAAGTGCAATTATAAGATCTGAAGCGATGATTTCCTGGCGCGGCTCCAACTTTGGCGTTACTTTATTAACAATAATCTTAGCCATTTACGGCACAAAAGGAAAGGTATAATCGGATTGATTTATTCTTTTGTGTGATCACTCCTATTCATTAGCTAACATATCCATCAATATATGGGCACATTAATGCCTTACGCATAAGCTAATAGAAATTGTTATGTTTATATAATATACAAATATATGTCTTCCTATTTCAATAATTACGTAAACGTTATGTACAGTGGTAATGGAAATTCTTAATAGTTAAACTTAAAAGTAGCTGTTATATACAATTTTTAGCAAAAAATTTATGTTAAATATACCAAAATAATTAAATATTTATTAAATGATGCCTCTGATATATATATACCTATAAAGAGATAACACATTTTTAAAAAATGTTCGCTTTTAAAAGCAACACCATCACAAAGACGCAAGTACCCAATTTTACGAACGTATGCAAGGATTAGCGATGATTTTTTATTTGCTGTTCAAATTGGGACGAGTCGTAAAGGAAAAGCATACAATTCCCAGTGGTTTTAATTCCAAATCCAGTGTGCAGTCAAATAATAACCATGGAACGGCGTAAAGAAAATGAAAAAATGTTTGTAAATGAGAACCGTTATTTCAGTGATTCTATCTATTTACATAGCTTTTTAGTTTTGCTTTGTCAATAATATCCAAAACTTGTTTCTATTTCTCAGAAACATATTATGATTGTGTTAAAAAGTTTCTTATTATCATTATAGCAGTGTTTCGTTCACCAGCTATTGTGATGATTTTGTCGAATAGGAAATAAAGATCATAAACAGTATTTAAAACTACTTGCATGATTTTATGTACAGATAACACTGTGTCTTATACATATTAGGTTAGAAGCACCTCGACGTCGCATCGTGAGCGTGAAAACTTAATGTCTGAAGTACTAAAACTTGTTCTGAAGTTTACAGCACTTTAGCTAAAGTGTTAGAAACTCTTATCTTTCTTTGAAATTAAACAAAGTTTGTGCATGAACAAACGGTACCTTGTAACAAGATTTAATTTTAAACTACAACAACATGACTTATACATAAATATAAGGAAAATGACACTATTATCAGTATGATAGATTGCAAGTAATCTAATCTCAAGGTTCCATTGATACGAGCTTTATTATAATATTTAAAACTTCACTTACGCATAAATCACGATATGATAATGATAAACATATACTACACGTTTTTAAAACCAGTATGATATAACGATACGTCGAATACTCATTTAAATCAATCCCCATCGAAGTAAATAAGGGGACAACAGTGTCAATAATGAAGTTACAATAATAACGTTGGTTGGGAGATTCATATCGCATGGTCTGCGTGCCGTGATTCGGATGGGGTACATAGTGTAATAAGATAATAATACTGATTTTAATTGTCAAATCTAGTAAAACCTACTTGGTCGGAATAGGATGTCTTTGATAAATATCTCTTTATAAAAATAAGATTAGTTTGTATAAAAGGTTAGATATATTGAAGTGTTTGAAAACTTCGTTATTTTTTTTTTGAAAGCTTGAGTAAGCTTTTCTAATTTAAACTAAACGCTATTTTAAGTCTTATCACATACGTTTTCGTGGCAGAGTAACAGTTATAACAATTTCCTTTAAATTCCTAAATTTCAGGAATGTATTTTTAATTAAAAATAGATTAAACTAAAATCTCTGTTTACTCCGTACTCTGTGGTGCGAGGGCGGGCGGTAACGAGATGAGCAGACACGCGCTACTGTCCGCTGCTGATAAGGGACCGCCTTGAACGACCTCATAACTCTTTGTAATGGCGACAAGCAAGTAAAATTAGGTTTTTAATAATACATTAGATAGATGTAATTTGTTAAGTTACTTAAATTAATTTGATATTTAAAAATGAATTGTTTCATAAACATATATCAATAGATATACTAAATAATAAAAAGTGATGTGTTTGTCGTATTTAATTATAATCTGCAAAAATGGCTATCCTACTTTTACTGCAAAAATCTCTTGGTTAAAAATTTTAATAAATATCTAGAAAAAGTTGGTCGTCGACGAAGCAATTCGTCCTTTTCCTTGACCATTGATTGACGAAACATTCAGGAAGTTCTCATTTAAATTCATTGAAAGCTGGCTTCAGTTCTCTGCTTCCGTAAAATTACGGCGTCCAACTAAAGAAAATACATAATTATGTGCTTTTAATTTAAAGAGCTCTCATATCTAAAACGTGAAGTCTTTAACGGAAATGGAGCAAAATAGAGCTCCTACTTTGAATACATTTAAAAATTTAAATTCTAAACAAAATACTCTACTCGTAGTACATTTAGTCGAAGGAAGACGTCACCCCCCTGTCAGTGTCTCGGTTCTAGCAAATAAATAAAAGTAATAAAGAGATGGAAGCCGACAAAATTCCAATCAGGGATATTGACTGGGGATCAAAATCTATTTCAATGTTTTATTTGCTCACATGTTCCATCACATTCATGACAATAGGCGATGACAATATAAATGTATTTTCAGTTTCTCGCTCACTAATACTACACATATATATTAATACAAATAATATAAAGATGAATTAGGTACAATTTATTATAAAAGTATTATAACTGCGAAAGTTTGTGAGTATGGATGTTTGTTAATCTTTCACATTAACTATTAATGAAACTTTAAAATAAAACAGCTCATAGATCAGAATAACACGCATAGGCTATAGTTTATAACGACATTGTGACTACCGTAAGACTGCATGGCAACGCTAGTATTTTATGAATCTTATATTATAATAAAGCTCTTCCTTTTTTGATTGAGCTTAAAAATATAATGGCTTTATATAAACGATTCTGTGCTAAGTCCAAGTGGTATATGTAAGTTTAAACCTTAAGTCCTATTTGGATTCGTATAAGGCAGGTCAGTTTGAGTCTTCCTTGTATTATTTTGTCTATTTGTTTACTATAACATTCAGATATCCGTTGTTGGATCTTGACCAAACATTGACTAATTTTCAACCAGGATAATGTGTGATGTTAGGCAGAACATATGTTATGTTAACAATCACTTTAAGTTTCTACATCAACGCATAGGTAAAATTGGGGTGCGTGTGCTATGAATTATGACGGAAATAATAAAGTTTTAAATTCGAATTAAACCTTACAAAAGTAATAATTTCAATTAGTAGCTAAAAATCAACAAAATCTATATACAGTTTTGAATTTATAATTAAAAATAGTCTGAGTTAAGGGCTATATACAATAATCTTGGCTCTATTGAAGTTGAGTAAATACAACTATATTTTATTCGCTGTAAATTGTACGATCATTTTTGTGGTTTCGATGGGGCTTTCTAATCCCGATTATCATAAGTGATAGATAGAGGATCGCTAGTCGATACAACTCACGCGATTTAGGTTTTTGTTAAAATATATTTTCGGTTGGATTCATTGTAAACTAAGCATTTATGACTTTTTAAAATACTTATTTTAGGAAAGGGACGCGAGTTTACTGTACACAATATAAAATTCAATAACTTAATAAAAATTTCAGACTATCATTGTATTTTAACACAATTTTATTAAGTTCATTTCTTACTAATATGTCATCAAAGGCTCTAAGGTAAATTTTAATGTCCAATCATTTATTGAAGCTGATCAAATGATGCAGCCAAAACAGGGTGGTTTTAGACTCCTGATATGATTATGATTGATCAATGAAAGGCACAAGCAAGATTGTTTTTAAAATCTAGTAATAACTAAATAGTTAAATACCCAAATTTCACGGAGTTAAAAATTAATTCCAAAAACCTTATGTACTCAAATGTTTTGTTAACATATCTCGAACGTTTGTAACCCCGAAATGCTGACTTCATTTTCATTAATTTATTAATAGATTGTCACACCCATACGGAGGGGAATTCCAGTTCTATCGATCCAGTCTTCCCATTTGATAGACGAGGTTCAAATACATAGCTTTTGTTCTAGATTGCACACGCTGTTCAATATCATACGTTATACTGTTAGATACTACGGCATAGATCAATTTTCTGATGGAATATTAATAAAAAAGATAGAATATCATAGTTTTTAAAATTTTAGTAATATACTTTTATGTTGTTTATTAACAAAAGATGCATAAAAAGAATTTTACAGACAATACTGCGAACTGTAAGAAACATTCGTCAAAACATTCTCGCTTGTAGCGTCTTATAGTGCATTGTTATACAAAGTACAAGAGTAAAAAGTCGTTTAAAAATAATAGTATTAAAGTACGTCACAAACATAAGGAACACATGAATTTTAAAGTCATATCCCGTTAAAATGTTTTATTGCCCTCTTCACCGAACGCTGAAACCAGCCATGTGCAGGAATCTAAATAAACTGCAAAGGGTTAATTTCCGTTTAGCGAATAACTGAATTTTAGAGATCTACGAGGAGTTAGAACGAATTGGACTTTACATGCGTGGATAAAGTGACTAATAGTAATTTCTCATCAGCAATTTTTTCAACAAAGTACTTTTTACGTCACAAGCATGACTCACCGTTTGAAAACTACTCATACAATTTTACAAAATTCTTAACACGAATCTTGATACTCTGATTTATCATTCATCTAGCCCTAGCGTCGTAATCAGGTGCAGATTTATAATTTTGGGCCACACTACTATAATTTTGAATAAATAAATTGTTTTTAATATAGAGAAAATATGTGTGTTAGTCATTTTACCTTTTTTTATTGTTTACGTAATTGTAATCAGATTTAAATTGTATAGAGCGTGTAAAGTTCAAACAATATAATCTGAAGAACCGTGTTAATCTATGACCTCAATAATAATTAATATTCAAACAGCCTTAACCGTTATTTGACTAGCTCCGCAAAATCTTCAGGTTATCGATCTTTAATCAATTTCTCGAGTGTGTGGAACCGGAACGTAGAATCGATTCGTGTGACGAATTGTACCTTGATTTATTCGCCTTTCTGAGCCACATTTATGCACACAAGGAGGTTAAAGCATCTTAACGCCAGACGTCTGAGAGTTTCATTAGCGCTTTATATAAAGAGGAAATCTTTCTCGATAAATATTGATATTTCGGGCCATAACGGTTATCACATTTAAATTATACCGGTTGGCATTATAATTATCAATCTGTTCATAAATTCGTAATATAATTACATAGCAGATTTTTTCACTCTAAGTCAATGTCTTGATATTCAACTAAGTGCTTGGTGATGCTTAATAATTGTTGACATGAAATATGCTAGTTGTAAATTTTATAACTGTAAATGTCTAACAAAATAATTCTAAGAAAGAAATGAAGAATTTTTAATTCAAGATAAATGTAAAAGCCAGACGACGATATATATATTAAACCTTTAATCTTAAATGTCTAGAGTCTAGACGACGTTACTGCTAACGTTGTGAATAAATCTAAATTATGGGAGACATAAACTGTATTTAGTTTTTTATTTACAAATTTTTTAAGTTGTATTCTTCCAATTATTTAAAAAAATACGAAACAACGAAAGTAATGAAAATATCAACGTGTCCGAGCGAATGGAAACTACTAAATTGGAAGAATACTTATTATTATATTGATATTTTAATTCAATAACATATATACTGATATAGCGTAACTCGACCTAGCTTATGAATCCAATGCAAAATACCTAGCTCACGGATGTAGCTACAAGATAGTATTTCATCTTGTCAGCAATTCCTTTGTTGTTAACAAATGAGTAATATGTTTAAGTAAATCTCCTATACTACTGCAGCAAACATTACAAATATATGTTAAAGTTTGTTATTTATTAAAAATGTAAAGGCGATGCAATTTTAAATCCATAATTATCTATTCAAAATATAGCTACTGCCGTAGTGAATTAACTGTTATTTCAATTTTAGTGGTTGAAAGTGTTTCCTAACCTGAGTTATTGCTTAAAACTCAAAACGTGCATTAAGCTCAGCTGGTATTGATCGCATGGAGAGTGGAGACTGGAGACGTACTGTCTTTGACTGCTCATTTCTACGCGTTTGTATCGTTTATTCCTTATACTGGCATACCTCAAGTGGAATATTACATTAGTATAATTATAATTACTAATACACTAGGGCCCAGGCGTTGAAATTCGGGTGTAATTAAATAATTAAGTTAGATTATTAAGTTGTAACGTGCTCATGCACCTTTTAAAATTACTTATTATATTAAATTATTCTTTCTGGGTTTTCCTTTATATGGACTTTTCATATGTAAATTATAAAAACTTTCAATCATTTCTGCTCGTAATTTTCTTGAAAGGTTGCCTTAAATTTATCCTTCACTTTTAACAATTATTATACAGATTTTTTATATTGTTAGTTAATGCTATCGAATAAACTAAATGTCTACGAGGCATAATGCTCTTTTGAGATCGTTCGTAGCTAATAATTTGGAATCCCTTGTTTTATTATGAACACATTTTTATATTTAATATAAATTCGATATATATAATATAAAGAAAGCCCAGATCTTTTTCGAAAGTCTTGCGTAATAATTATTGGGCACATTTTCTACCCTTGCATAATGACATTCATTGGTACAACCAGTAGCTGACCTTTCGAGTCTAGCACTTTCCACGGTCCTTGCCGAGAGCGATTCTGACCGACCGAAGGCTCAGCTGATTCATTTTACCTATAACCGGACCTGGTAAACTTAGCTCATCACGTTTAGTCATTCGACCTCTGGGTAATACATTATGGTACGGCATTGTGCTATACTTAGGCAATTTCTTATATAAAAACGTATGTTAAGAAAATCCAAAAGGACTTTCTTACTCTCTATATAAAAACTAAATGCATTCAGAGGACGTTAAGTTAAATTTTACCAAGTAATTGGGACCGATAGTGAACTCTTCGTTTTAAGTACATAATACTGGCAATTCTTCTAAATTCCCAATATAGGCTTAGTTACAACGAGCTATTGTAGATTTATGATGACATCTTTGGCCCCGCTTCAACGTTCCTAAGAAACACGTCAAAGGATCAATAAAAACAGTGTAGGCCGACCGCTTGGGCGGTAACTTTTTCAATACTTGTGGGAACAAATCCGGTATCTAAGGAAACTACAAAAACCAGTTAATGACCTGTAGCCGGGTCATGTTTGAGTGAATATATTAGGATAGTTAAGAATGGACACGGATGGAACCCACTAATGAAATGTAACAGGAGATGAATTGCTTTGTAGGTGTTGAAGTATTTTTTTGATTCAATTTCAGGTTAAAATAAAGTGTTATATACACCCTAAGGCTTAAAATTATAGTTCAGTTAGTTTATATCTAATTACCGTTGAGAAGATTACTCGTATATTAACGTTATCGCAATTTTAAATAAAATTTGCAATATACTCAAGAATTTATTTAATTCATTAGCACAATCTTATCTGAATTCCGTTAAATCGTTCGGTCCCCTTTATTGAAATACCGCTCCATCTATTTGAAACGAAAATAAAACATGTGGCATCCAAAAGAGCTGCATGACGGTCACTTAAGAAAATATTTGCACAAAAAGAAACTTACTTTTTCCGAATAAAACCATTAAAAACAACTTCAACGTCCTCGGGTGGCCTTCCAATATCCATTCGGAGAATGCAGCTACCTGCCTTTGCAGCGTTCACTACGAAGCCGACAAATATGCGCAACCCGACCTAATTCGATTATTGATTAGGGAGCAGCCTCCCAATGGAATGGTGCGACCTTTTGAATCCAATAGGGTAATGCTAGTGACCCAGAGCGTCGAGTGACGTACAAACAAATATGCGCGGCCATATGGCTTTGCCTATTGCACTCAAGTGCTCTTTTATGGACGAAATCGTTTATACGGCTGCCATCTATGGAACTATTATGTAGCCAATCAATAAACAAAAGAATGTCAATGGTGTAATAATGATAGGAAATTACTAGATTAAATACTCGTACACTTCTTCAATAACTTTTAAAATGAAATTAGATAAAAAAGAACTGAACAAATTGGGGTTTATTTTTCACTTGTTAAAGTCACTTTTCTCTTTCAAAGTTATAATAAATTCTAATAAGACCAGTAGAGATCTAGATGGGAAAACTTTCACTGTCTGTAATAACATCGTTATTGCTTTCAGAACAAAGGACACTCCGCGAACTAAGAGAAACTGCCTCATGACACGTCTGATTGTATTGTCTGACCTGACGCGCACTTTGTCGGCGACAGCAGTCCGACTACCCGTACCTAATAGGTCTATACAATCATCTTAATGAAAAATGAAACTCCCCGGTCCGGTGATAAAGTTACTCGAACAATCATTATTCAGTTCAACAGCATCTATTACTTGCGCCAGTATTACAGTCGTGACCGCCAACATTGTCAGCAAAGGAGGCAATCCCATTGTGTTCAACGTTGGAATACGACATGTCTTCATAACTCTGAAGACCATGATCAATTCATATGTTTGAGAAATTAGCTAGGCATAATCTTACGTTTCCAGTTCATTTTACTTATAACAAGCGAATAGTAGACTTGCTAAACTCCCAAAAATGTATATATATATATATATATAAAGCTGTATTAGTACATTCAATTTCGTTTAAAATAAAGGCTTTAAATGTTATCAACACTTAAATAATATACAAAAATTACCTCAGGGAACCAAATGACACTTTCATGAAGAACATACCTGGAACAATAAAGATGTAATCAGTATGGCATCAAAAGCATTCAAGTTCGATATAAATGTCATACAATTCGTTTACACATTTACAATCAGTGTACGCGCGCCGTTCGCATTGTATGCCACACAAAGGGTGTAAGGGATCAAAGAAATATAAAAAGACTCAATAAACAACCTTCGATTTATTTTCTTGGTAAGCTGTACCTTCTAGCATAAGCGGTAAGATAACTAAGATGGTAACAAACTACTTATTAGACGATATGTTGTGAAAGGTTCACTATATCAAGTTTTTGCCGAGAAATATAACATTCGAAGGTTAACAACCTTGCTACTGATTCCTACAGGGCTGTAGGACAATAAAGAAAGAATTGTGCCGTGACCATAAGGTTGTTTGTCATGTCGAAGCGTCGCTATTAAAGAACAAATTGAAGATATATTATAATCAAGAAGTTAAACCGTACCATAATAACTTTAGATCCGGGAAATAAGTATATTTAAAATTAGGGCAAAATTAACTACGAAGAGTAATTGAAGAAATTGTTACTAATAGACTGAACAATCGGTGATATTCTAATAAATCAGTTTAATGCTTGTAATAAACAAACTCGTTCCGGAGAAGTAGTCAGATAGGCTGTAAATAAACAACGTGTCATTAAATTTGCATATGCTCATAACACGTAAGGATATGAACGAATTCGGCATCGCTCGTAAAGCGAAACCACTTTCAGCTTAAAGGTGTAATGGCCACGAAATTGACGGCCGTCTTCGGATACAAAAAATAAAAATCTAGAGCTGAGACAGCTATCATCTTTATAATTTGAAGATTTTATTACTTACAAGATAATAAAAAATATTTTACTTATTGCAATTTGAAATGTTATTTTGAGAGAGATTTGAATATTTCAAGACCCTTAAGTAGTTCTTATCGTAACGTAATCGATAAGATTTCAAGGTATATAAGGGCTCACGCGGTTCCTTTAAAATGGTTTAAATGTTAATAACGATTATCCTGTCTACAGCATTTGCTGAAGCACTTAAATATAAAAACATTGGTACATGTTTCATCTTATAACCTACATAACACACATGTTTTAGGCACTAAAATAAAATCACTCATGTGACAATATAATCTTACTGAACTGTTTCAAAATATAAACCATTTTGTAAAGTATTTATATCTCTAGTCAATTTTAAGTTAATGTCAGTAATAAAAACTTTTTGTTTATAGCTCGTTTAAGATATTAAATATTTCCTTAAATAAATAGTTTAAAATACTAGATTTTAGCAACAGGTGCCGTAAAAATTGTTTTCTCCAGAAGGCTGTTGTTGCTCGAATGTATTTAAACGCAACGCTTTCAAAGGTAATTTTTCAAAGACTTCCATAAGCTGAACAAGCCGCTACTCGAGGTAGCCTAGTTTTACAGCTTCGTTGTGGCTCTACTCTTTGAATAAAGTGCTTGTTGGCTGAAGAACATAATTTTTGCCGTAGTATTTTCTTTAGATTTCCTCTTCTTAAGAAGTCTTAGCTAATTTAAACAATAACTATAGTAAATTTTAAATCCCTAACCAAAAATTACCAAAAGTAGTAAGATCGCTCAGGGTCCTTAGTTCCGCATTTTATATTATAGACCTAAACAATTAAAAGAACTGAAATATGGAAAATGTTGACTATAATTTGAAAATCATTTTTACCACTTGGCCAGACAGTAGAAAATGGTTTTCAGCGTTCTTAAATCGCTATACGTTCTCATGCCAAGAGTTTTATAAATACATAGACGGACACATACTTCGATAAAGGTTTAGTATTGCTATTTGTCTTAAAACTTCACAGGATTAGCAGAACAATTATTAAACTTATGTAATTGGTTTATGTCTCAGAAATGGCGCCTAAGTAGTTAAAGGTGTCTTTATGATTTGTCTCGGCTCTTGAATAATGCATTATTTTACAACGTCAGTCGAATTAAATGTTGCGTCTGTTTCGACAAGCGATCACTTGTTATGTGCATATCGCCTTCATATAATCATACGTGTTCGCCTATCGTTGTTTGATTTGTACTTGTCTATCAAAGCACTTAAGGGCA